>JASDQU010099852.1:960049-978126 GCA_032191745.1 Picea mariana
CTGGGTTTTCTTCCCTTGTTGAGAAGGGTTTCCCAGGATACATTTTGTGTTCTTGTGCATGGTGCTTCTTCTTGTGATCTTGGTTGCTGCAACATTTATGGTTATGGTTAAATGATAAAATGGAATGAACTTCATGCTTAACCTAATGCTTATGAAAAATTAACATGGTATCAGAGCATAGGTTTTGAAAGATCCCATTGCACAAGCATCTACCAAGTTTCATGTTTTACCAGTCATCCTTCCTCTTCTGCAGAACCGTACGACCATCCTAGGGTTTCCAGAAAATCCGTACGACCCTCTTCTCTTGGGTGATTCAACCCCTTAAAACTTGGACGCTAGGGCTACTTTTGGCATAGAAGAGTACGACCTCTTCCATCGCATCTCCAAAAGCTCTCAAAACGAAATTCCGAGAAATTTTGATTTTTGGCCCTAGGGTTTCTAGGGTGCCGAAATTTCCTGCAGAATATTAATTCTGGATTTCTAAAGAAACATTTCCCTGAATCAGCAAGCATTTTTGTGATCCTATCAAATTGATTGTTGGTAGTCATAAGTCCAATATAATCCAAGGTTGCTAACTTAACCTGATCATTAGGTTCTCAAAATCCAGTTGGCAAGAATTTGAAGAAACCAATCAAATGAAGAACATAACTTTGGTAGAAGATAGGCTTGATGGAGCAAGCAACTTCAGCCCCTAGAAATCAAATCTTCTAGTTACTCTTTGTAATGTCCCTTTCCAAATAGGAGCTCTAGAAGAGGAGGCTTAATGGTCTAAACCGCCCCGTTAGACTATAGCCAGGGCCAAAGAGGGGTAAATAGGGTTACTAGAGGTCACTCCAGTCACAGGTGTTATATTCAGAAAGTGACATTGAGCTATAAAGGGTTAAAAGCGCTTTTAAGTCATTATGAGCTAAAAATAGAAGTCAACAATGAAGTAGGGTTTTAGCAGTGATTTATTGTTTTGGAAGTCAACAACGAATTAGGGTTTCAGCATGATTTAGGTTTTTGGAAATCAATAGCGAATTAGGGTTTCAACATGATTTAGGGTTTTGGAAAGCTATAAAGGAAGGGTCAACGACCTAATTCATCTTTATGCAGATTATGACTTGTCATTGAGGAGAAGAGGCGCATCTCAGGAGAGATAGTTTAGTGTATTCCAGGAGGAAGACACCAGTTGGCTGATTTCGGTGTTGAAAGACACACCCTAATCACCGGGAAGATCATCTAGGTCTTCCATCATTCTTCATTGATTCCGCAGTGCTCCCATATTTCAGGTATTATCTTTTAGTTGCTTATTTGTATTTCGGCTAAGATCCTTTTGTCTTTTGATCTAGTCGAGTGTTGTTATTTTATTCAGCCGCAGTTGCTTATTTGTATTCCGGCTAAGATCCTTTGTCTGTCGATCTAGTCGAGTATTGTCAGTTTATTCAGCCGCATTCGACCATTTTGTAATCCACAGAGATATCATAATACAAACTTTGCAGTCCTTTGTTGCGTTTATTATTTGTATGATCATTTATATGCTGTAAACCTTTGATCCTACACACACATTAGCAACGTTTCCTAGACTAGCCAAGTCAGGAACATTACAGTGGTATCAGAGCTTTAGTCCTGCCAGCCTGTGACTAAAGACAATGAGTGTAGTAGAAGACCCAGAGGACCGTGAACACGTAGGTGACGAATATGTCACTTACAACAAGCATCAGGAGAGAAGGCATAGGCCTGATTTCCCCCCTTTTCCTCCTAGCTCAGAGGAAGAGGAAGATGCACACAGAGAAGAAGAGAGAAGGGCAGAGCGTGAGGCTGAGCGTGAGGCAGAGAGGATGCTAGGAGACAGATATGAGCGACCAGAGGGCAGTCGCAAGGCCCCCGTAGATCCAGAGGCAACTTTCATGCAGGTTATCAACGATGTGTTAGCTAGTCAACGGACCATGTCTCAGTCCTTGGCACAGGTGGTTGATAGATTGGCTAGAGTGGGCACCTCAGATACACAAGTTCCGCATGCAACACAGGGGAACTCGAGAGTAGGCAGTAGACCCCAGTCACTCTCTTGCACATACACCTCTGCGAGTAGGATTCTCAGACCCTTGTTTCCCAGTTTCCAGAGGGCACCCCCATTAGCAGCACTGCCATCGATAGCACAGAGGCCACCCACTCATGCCGACGACATTGCAGAGTATAGGAGGGAGTACGCAACATTAGGTTGTGACTTCCATCAGGACATGACCTTAGTAGAGTATTGTGGACTCAGACTCAGGAACCGCCCCAGAGAGTCGCAGAGGGGAGGACCACAACAACAGCAGGGGCATAACCTCGATTTCATCCGAAAAGTTGGGAAAATCACCATCCCTTCTTTCGACGGATCGTCCAAATACACTGCCAGAGCTTGGGTATAGAAGCTAGACACGTATTACAAGCTCAACCAGATGACCGAGACAGAGGCCATCAGTTTCGCGACCTTACACTTGGAGGGTGAGGCGCACGAGTGGTGGTATCATGGACTGGTGACATTGGGTCACAGTCACATTACCTCCTATAGGGAGTTTACAAATGGGCTCATGGACAGGTTTGATAGGAAGGATCCTGAGATACACTTTAGGGATCTAGCCCAGTTGAGACAAACTGGCACAACAGAGGCGTTCATCACAGAGTTTCAGCGGGTAGCCGTGGCATTGACAAATATATCAGAGCCTAGGCTGATCATGCTATTCACAGAAGGACTCATAGAGCCTTTGAGAGGATGGGTGAAGGCATACAGGCCTCCCACTTTGCAGGATGCCATCCTTCGCACTCGAGATCTGGCAGATTCAGTGCCAAAGACTAAAACTTTCTCCAAACCATTTGTGCCCCGGAGGGATCAAGACAGGAAGCCATTCCAGAGAGAATGGAAGGGCAATGAGAAGTTGGATGATGAGACTAGGCGAGAGCTTATGAGGAAAAAGCTTTGCTTCAGCTGTAGAGATCCTTGGGTCCCAGGCCACAGGTGCATGGGGAAGGGAGAGATTCATTATATTGAGGTAGCAACAGATAGCATGGATAGTGAGGAGGAGGAGCAGGACAGTGGATCCACTAGTTCGGAGGAGGAGTCAGCACCAGCAGAGGAGCAGCCTCCCCGTAGACCACCGACACTGGCAGGAGCCCATCCTCCAGTAGTCCCACAACCGCTAGAACAGACTAACAGGAGGAAACCAGCAAAAGGAGGCGTCATAGCGACCCTTTCTGGTGTTTCCAGGTATGATACCCTTCGTATCAGAGGGATTATCCAAGGGCAATGGGCAATCGCCTTGATAGATGGTGGGGCCACCCACAACATCATCGACGCTTCACTAGTATCGAGACGGGCCCTTCAGACAGAGGAGTTTGGGGGGTTTGATGTTGCGGTAGCAGATGGCCACACAGTGGAGTGTCTAGACAGAGTTCCAAGCTTAGAGATGAAGTTAGGCAACTACACAGTGAGAAACACATTTTATGTGGTTGACCTATCAGACACAGATGTGGTGTTAGGAGTTCAGTGGATGATTACCTTGGGAAAAATCACTGCCAACTACCAAACCTTGGAAATGGGATTCAGAGATCAGGATGGGAAGAAGGTCGTTCTAAGAGGTATGTCGACAGTAGCACCCACGACAGTTTCAGCCAAGAGGATGGAGAGGATATTTAGACATGGGTAGGTAGCATATGCCGCAGAATGCTTGATCACTACTCAGAAGGATTCAGAAGGTCGACAACAATACCATACAGAGATCAAGAATTTATTGGGATGGCATCAACAGGTCTTTGAGGCAATTCCACCAGGGAGACCACCTGACAGGGGGTTTGACCACACCATTGAGTTGGAGGAGGGGGCCAAACCTATGATCACCCCCCCCTATCGTCATCCTAGGAGGTTCAAGGATGAGATAGAGAAGGCAATCAAGGAAATGCTGGCAATGGGACACATCAGACCGAGTAGCAGCCCATTTGCTTCTTCAGTTGTCTTAGTTCTGAAGAAGGATGGCACCATGAGTATGTGCATTGATTACCGAGCCTTGAACAAGAAAACCATCAAGAACCGATACCCTATCCCACACATTGACGAGTTGATGGATGAACTGTATGGGGCAATTTTCTTCTCAAAAATTGATCTATGCTCTGGATATCATCAGATCAGCATCCGAGAGCAGGACATAGAGAAGACGACATTTCGATGTCATTTTGGACACTTCGAGTTCCTGGTTATGCCATTTGGGCTAACCAATGCACCCGCTACATTCCAGTCTTGCATGAACCATATATTTAGGGATCAGTTAAGGAAATCAGTCTTGGTTTTCTTCGACGACATCTTGATCTATAGCCGGTTATGGCAAGAGCATATGAGGCACCTGGATGAGGTATTGAGCATCATGGAGGCACAGTCATTATATGCCAAAGAGTCCAAGTGCGAGTTCGGTATGACAGAGCTGCTTTACTTAGGCCACATCATCAGTGTAAAGGGGGTACATGTGCACCAAGAGAAGATCAGGGCCATTCTGGATTGGTCGACGCCTAAGAACGTGACAGAATTGAGGAGCTTCTTTGGGCTGTGCAGCTATTACAGGGGTTTCATCCGGGGTTTTTCTCAGCTTGGAGCACCGCTGACAGATCTTACCAAGCATGGGGCCTTCATATGGACCGAGAAATCACAGGAAGCCTTCGATCACATGAAGGAAGTCATGGGCACTTGTCCAGTGTTGGCACTACCAAACTTCACCCTGCCATTTGTACTAGAGTGACGCATCCGATGAAGGGATCGGTGCAGTTTTGATGCAGGGAGGACACCCCATTGTATTCGAGAGCCGAAAGCTTAGTCAACTTGAGAGGTTGTACTCCATTTATGACAAAGAAATGTTGACAATCATGCATGCCTTGACCAAGTTTAGACAATATTTGGTGGGTAGCAAATTCGTGGTCAAGACCAATCACAACAGTTTGAAGTATTTCCTTGAGCAGAAGGACCTCAGTGAGCGCCAAGAGAAATGGGTGACGAAGGTACAGGCATTCGTCTTTGACATAGAGTATGTCAAGGGGAAGAAGAACATTGTGGCCGATGCACTATTGAGGAGACCTGCTGCATGTTCTTTGATGGAGATTTCAACAGATTGGAAATCCCACTTGTTAGTGGAATATTCCAAGAACAAGTTCGCTTGTGAGGTGACCGGTATAGGGTCATTGACGATGTCATATTTTACAAGGATAGAGTCTACTTGGTGCCAGATTCAGGGCTTAAGAAGAAGATCCTCACCACAGTTCATGATTCACCTCTAGCAGGCCATCAGGGTTTTTTCAAAACCTACAAATAGATCAGAGAGAGGTTCTCATGGACGGGCCTCAAACAAGATGTTATGAGACACATCAGTGAGTGTGTGTGACTTGCCAGCAGAACAAGTCAGAGCATGCTCTTCCAGTAGGGCTACTTCAACCACTCCCCATTCTAGAGCAGAAATGGGAGAGTATATCTATGGACTTCATCACCGGTCTACCCAAGGTCCAGGGTAAGGACTGTATCTATGTAATGGTCGACAGATTGACCAAGTTTGCTCACTTCTACGCCATACCGATAGAGTACATCGCAGTTCAGGTAGCTGAGCTTTTCTTCAGGGAGGTCTTCAGACTTCATGGGTTGCCGAAGAACATTGTCAGTGACAGGGACAGTCGGTTCATAGGGACATTTTGGAGAGAGTTGTTTCCGTTGGTGGGGATAGAGTTGACACCTAGCACTAGTTATCACCCTCAGACAGATTGGGCAGACCGAGATTGTCAACAAGTGGGTTGAAGGGTATTTGAGGAACTATGTAGGAGGACATTAGAGAATGTGGGTAAAGTGGTTACATTTAGGAGAACATTGCTACAACACCACCTTCCACATGTCCTTTGGTATGACACCCTTCCGAGCATTGTACGGATATGATGCTCCCACTTTGGTAGACTTGGTCTTCAGGGAGAGCAGAGCTCCCAAGGCCAAGGATTGGATCATAGAGAGTCAGGAGNGAGCATTGTACGGATATGATGCTCCCACTTTGGTAGACTTGGTCTTCGGGGAGAGCAGAGCTCCCAAGGCCAAGGATTGGATCATAGAGAGTCAGGAGATTCTCAAGTTGTTGAAAGAGAACTTGCAGACGACGCAAAACCGACAGAAGATAAGTGCGGACAGGCACATGATAGAGCGCAGCTTTGAGGTTGGAGATTTGGTTTTCTTGAGACTCCAACCCTACAGATAGTCATCTCTGAAGAAGAGTGGGGCCGAGAAGCTCAAGCCCAGATTTTATGGTCCTTACAGGATCATGCGCCGAGTAGGCAAGGTTGCTTACGAGCTAGAGCTTCCAGAGGGGAGCAAGATTCATAACGTGTTCGACGTGTCTTGCCTAATAAAGGCAGTGGGACAATTCATTAACACATCAGAGGAGCTTCCCCCGTTGGATGAGTGGGGACAATTGGAGTTAGTTCCGGAGGAGGTTTTGGAGTTCAGGGAGCGGAAACTAAGGAGCAGGGTCATTAGAGAATGTTTGATCAGATGGAGAGGGCTTCCAGTAGAGGACGCTACTTGGGAGAGCGAGCAGGTGTTGCAGCACCCTGGACTGGTATTGCTTGAGGACAAGCAATTTCGAGAAGGGAGGACTGTAATGTCCCTTTCCAAATAAGAGCTCCAGAAGAGGAGGCTTAATGGTCTAAACCGCCCCATTAGACTATAGCCAGGGCCAAAGAGGGGTAAACAGGGTTACTAGAGGTCACTCCAGTCACAGGTGTTATATTCAGAAAGTGACATTGAGCTAAAAAGGGTTAAAAGCGCTTTTAAGTCATTATGAGCTAAAAATAGAAGTCAACAGTGAATTAGGGTTTTGGAAGTCAACAACGAATTAGGGTTTCAACATGATTTAGGGTTTTGGAAATCAACAGCGATATAGGGTTTCAGCATGATTTAGGGTTTTGGAAAGCTATAAAGGAAGGGTCAGTGACCTAATTCATCTTTATGCAGATTATGACTTGTCATTGAGGAGAAGAGGCGCATCTCAGGAGAGATAGTTCAGTGTATTCCAGGAGGAAGACACCAGTTGGCTGATTTCAGTGTTGAAAGACACACCCTAGTCACCGGGAAGATCATCCAGGTCTTCCATCATTCTTCATTGATTCCGTAGTGCTCCCATATTCTGGGTATTATCTTTTAGTTGCTTATTTGTATTCCGGCTAAGATCCTTTTGTCTTTTGATCTAGCCGAGTGTTGTTATTTTATTCAGCCGCATTCGACCATTTTGTAATCCACAGAGATATCATAATACAAACTTTGCAGTCCTTTGTCGTGTTTATTATTTGTATGATCATTTATATGCTGTAAACCTTTGATCCTACACACACATTAGCAGCGTTTCCTAGACTAGCCAAGTCAGGAACATTACACTCTTGAAGAAGATGATCTCTTGGATGTGACAACTAAAGTTCTACCAGCAACAACTACAGATATAGAGAACATAAGAAAGGAAGAAGATGTCAAAGCAAGAAAAATAATCATCTACTCAGTAAGAGATCACCTCTTACCTCGTATTGCAAATCTGAAGACAGCCTATGATATGTATGAAGTCCTAAAATGAATGTTTGAAAGTGACAACACTCTCAGAGCTCTTACCTTAAAGAGCCAACTTCAAAGTACCAAGATGACAAAGGGTGACTCAGTTGCACTCTTCTTTATGAAGCTATCAAAGATTAAAGAACAACTAGAGACCATTGGGGAAATCATGTTTGATAGAGAAATTGTCTTAACCACTCTCCAGAATCTTCCAAAATCATGGGAGCCTTTCATTCAAAGTATCAGTGGAAGAGAAGCTCTACCAACCTTTGATCGAATATGGACAGATTGCACTCAAGAAGAACTTAGACTTAGAAACAGAGGAGTGAAAGATTCTTCAGAAGAAAATCATGCTCTTGCACTTCATACAAAGAAGGGAGGAAGATTCAAAAGAAATTTCAGGCAAATATTTAAAAGCGAAAAGCCTTCATCCAATCCAAGTTATCAAAGAAGAGATGCTTCAGAAATTCAGTGCTTCAGATGTGACAAGTATGGACACATTGCAAGAAACTGTCTAACGGGGAAGAAGGGAAGATAATATGCTTCCACTGTTGACATTGATCCAGATCCACCTCAAGTGAGTGAAGAAAAGAGAGAGGAGAAGTACTTCCTCTAAAAGGACATGGCTACAAACTAGGTAAATCATTTGATATATAATTTTATAGTTGATTGCGTTTTTCAAATAAATGAAGGATATTATTACTAGTACAAGAGCTCTCAAAGACTTGGACCATTATCCCTGGTACGAGAGTCCAAACCATATTTAATTTGTTCATTATACAAGAACAAGTAGAAACGTTGTCCCTGTAAAGGAGAAAGTCCTTTTAAAGATCCAGAAAATCTCAAATGGAGACTAACAATAAGACTATTACCTTCTCCCCCTTCAACATTTTAGAGGGAGACAGACTTTATCCCAATTGATCCAGTTGTTCCAGTCGATATATTCAGATATATTGTAGTAAGGCCTAAAAGGCCTACCTAGACCCACTCCGCAAGAGGTTGAGAAACATACAAGCCTCTCAAGGCACATTCTGAGAAAGCAAAAGAGATTTTCGAGCTATCCTTCAGTGATAAGTCACTTCATTGATGTTGAGACTTCTTGTCTTAGAGAAGCAATAAGAGAACCAGTATGGCAAGATGCCATAACAAAAGAATACCAATATATCTTACAGAATGATGCATAAGATATTATTCAGGGATCAGAAAGGGAAGTCTGTGGTAACTTCTAAATGGATCTATATGATCAAGCATGTAGTTGATGAAAGTGTCAAGAAATACAAAACCAGATCTATAGCCAGAGGTTTCTCACAAATAGAGGAAGTTGTCTATAATGAGACACTTGATCCAGTGAACCTAATACACTTCCATCCGTACTATCATCCATGAGTTGGAAACTATATCAGATAGATAGATTCTTGTTGAGTTTGGATTTCAACAAGAGTGTTGCTGATCCAAACCTATATCATTACAGTAAGGTGACGAGAGCCTGATTTTGATGACTTATTCAGAAAGCCTTGTTGTTGGATAGAAGTAATCATTGACTTCTAAATTAAAAAATCTAAGTATGATGCACAACTTCTTGGGACAAGAAGTATGACAGAAAACCGATGAGATTTTCTTGAGTCAAGGAAAATATACAGTGGGAACATTAAAGAAGTTTAGTATGACATAATGCAAATCCACCATGATGGGTCAAAAGAAGAAGATTGACAACAATTCAGACGACACTGATCCACAGTTGTTTGGATCACTAATGTATCTGGTTAACACCAGACTTGATTCATGCCATACAGTCAATGGGCTTAATCATTTCACGAGTCAACCGAGACAGACTCACTAGACGACAACAAAACATGTATATACGAGGCACAATTGGATATGGCCTGAGATATACCTCCAGTATGAACCTAAGTTTGCAAGACATGACGTTTTAGATTGGGCAGAAAGTACAGTGGACCGAAAGATCACATCCGATTGATGTTCTACCATGAAGTTTGCCATGGTTTCTTGTTGCAGCAAGAAACAAAACTCTGTGGCCTTGAGTACCATAGAGGCAGAGTATGTAGCAGTGAATGTGTGAAGCAATGTAGCTTCACAAACTTCTAACATATTTACTTGACCACGAGATGGATCCTATGATGATAACCAAGAGCCATGTATAAAGCTCCTTAAAGAACCCAGTGTTTCCTAATGGATTGAAAAACGATGAGATATCCTTATGTCAGAGATATGATGTAGAGGAAAATTGTATACATGCAGTACCTTCCTACACCTGAGCAGACTACAGACATTTACACCAAATAAACTTGGTGAAGAACGCCTTCCTAGTTGAGAGGGAGTATTGATGACTCTAGCCAAAAACAAAATTCAGAGTACATCTATATGAGGCTTGACATGATGAAGAATGCCTCCCTAGCTGAGAGGAAGTGTTGATGATTGCTGCTATGTGAGACATTCTCCAGCTTACAAACTTGTGAGGTGTGGATCATTGCTGCTATGTGAAGTCTTTCTCTCAGCTTGCAAACCTGAGAGAAAGCCCCTAAGAAGGGTACGTGGTTCCCTCCTGAGACAGAGTTGGGAATGTAGAGATGACCTCCTCCATTCAGAGAGTTGAGAAGAATTCCAGATGATTATCCAGTGGGAAAGGCGATTTGTTGAGTTAGGACGTGCCTGTGGCTGAGCACAAGGTGAACGTGTGAAATCCCAAAGTGTTGGGTGCATCGTCATGAGAATAGAAATGTAGATGATGCATTAGCCTCCTCTGAGCAGCAGAGTTGACGAGAAGACTCCAGATGATTCTCCCGTGTGAGGTAGTGGGAAAGAAGATCTGTAGAGTTGACATGCCTGTGGACGAGCACATGTGAACGTGTGAAGATCTGGTTCTTCTGTGTAATGCAGTGAATCAGAGCTATGACATCCCTATGGATGTGCCCCTAGTGGATGAGCACTAGTGGGTGTATCCGATCCTTTGCTATATACTGTTCAAGAGTCAGACCTACCTGTAACCCTAATTGTTATGTAAAGGGTACAAGTCGACCCCACCTTAATATGGTTAATAATAAATGTAAAAGATAATTAATATTAATATTAATATTAATTATAATAATAATAATAATAATAATAATAATATGTCTTAGAGAGGTCGACCCTGTTGAGCCAATAGACACTTCAGTTGATAGGACAAGTCTAATATAAGTAAAGGGAAATTCCCCATTGTGGAATTACATCTTTCTTGTGAGTTTGGAAATTTCAGCAAGTATGTCCGAGAAAGATTCTGTCTGGGTTGTTTCAAGAGAGGTTAGAAACAACTGTTATCCATTGTGATAACCAGCGCTGTTTAAAGCTCACAGAGAACCCAATTTTCCATGACAATCAAAGCATATTGAGATGTAATATCATTTCATCAGAGACATGGTTCAAAGACGTACCATCAAGCTGCAGTACATTCGTACTGATGAGCAAATAGCTAATATTTTGACTAAGCCCTTGTCTCTTGGAAAATTTGTGTACTTCCGAGACAAGCTTGGTATGGCAGAAAATGTGTCCCTCATTGAGAGGGAATAGCAGCATCATAAGACATTCTCCAATGAGAGGCCTTAAGTGGCCACCCTGAAGCTAGCTAGGGAGATATGGAGAATCAATCAGTCTTGCGAGGCATTGACAAAAACCAGGGGGAATGTACAATCTCTATGAGTCAAACCAAAAGTCAGGATGAACGAGATGCTATATGATCTTGTGAGTCAAGCCAAGGCAAAGGTAGAAGCCTTGTAAAGACAAAAGTCAAGATGTAAGTCTAATGCAAAAGTTAGGGGGAGCATACAACCTCTATGAGCATAGACAATCTAGTGCAAAAGTCAGGGGGAACGTACAATCTCTGTGAGCATAGATAGACTAGTGCAAAAGTCAGGGGGATCGTGCAACCTCTGTGAGCCTAGTCAAGTCTTGTGAGCTTTGTGTGTCAAAGCAAAAGTCAAGACAAGGAAATGTGAAAAGTTCTCCTAGGTCTTAATGATGACCTATGAGCATTCCTTAGGGAGTGGCCACCCCTAAGTGAAATAACTCTAGCAGTTGACCATGGTTAAGGAGAACTGGATTATCACATTCCATGATCCTTATCTGCATAAGGTTACAAAACTTCTTGTGATATATTGATCCTGTCAACAAGTCAATGATCATGTGCAATGACTAGAAATAACTCTGTGAAAATGGATGCATGAAGAATACCCTCTTTGCTGAGGGGGAGTGTTGAATTTTGAGCAGTTGCAGAAGTTATTCTTTTCAAGCAGCCCAACCAGCTGCCCTCTCTCAAGCTGGCCTCTTCCTAAACCGCCCTACTGAAGCTTCCCTCTTTCCAGGTCATCCCTAACCTAGCTGTCCTAACCTAAATCCTATCCTATCCTAACCTAGGAGGTGGCCCTAACCTAGACTCTATCCTATATAAAGAGAGGGAGGCACCCTCTCTTCACATCAGTTTTCACATCAGTTTCTAGATCAGTTTTCATATGAGTTTTACATCAGTTCTGTAGCAGCTTATATATTCTGAGCGAGCAACAACATAGGCTATATTCTGGGCAGCAGCTAGGAGGCTCATTTCTGAAGGCTGTTTACTTTGTTCTGGGCAGCAGCTAGGGGCAGCATCTAGGAGATAAGATATCTCTGTTGTGAGACAGAATATTTCTGTTCTGGTGGACAGCAATCTACTCTATCCTGTAGCAGCTGTTAACTCTATCCTGTAGCAGCTGTTAACTCTATTCTGAAGCAGCAACTTGAAACTGTTCTAGAGAAGCAAATATACTCTGTTCTGAGGTTGTTCTGGACAGCAACTGAGGCTAGCAGCTGTTAACTCTATTCTGAAGCAGCAACTTGAAACTGTTCTAGAGCAGCAAATATACTCTGTTCTGAGGTTGTTCTGGACAGCAACTGAGGCCTATTCTGGACAGCATCTGAGGCCTATTCTGAGACAGCCTTAAGGCTAGATTTGGGGCAGCCAAAAAGGAGCAACAAAACAGTTCTGTAACAGCAGTAAGAACTATTGTCTTAGTGCTATTTCTAAGAAGAGTCTTGTCAGTTCATTGTACTTGTTTGACTGATCAATATATCACAGAAGTTTGCTGGGTTTTCTTGCCCAAACTCCAGCAAAATAGACCCAGCGCTAGGTTCCTTGGTGCTGGAAGCCTCAACCAAACACAAACCCGAGGCAAGCTGCCCCTCCTATGCAGACAGAGTCTCAGATTCCCTACTCGGCCCTTCTCTTCCAAAGAACTTGCCCAAACACTTGCAGAATTGCAGATCTGAGGCTCCATACGGCCCTCTCCATGGCTGGCTGAAGTCACCGAGGACTCTCAACAATAATGATTCATCTCATCCACATTATTCTCCTTTTATACAACTCTAATGGGTGAGTAAAAGCCCCTAAGTTAACTCAATATTATATTAGACTTGTTAATTCCTCTATGTGGGTGTGAGGCCCCAACACAAGCCCACAAAGCCCATCAACAAGCCCATGAAGCCCCGAGTTCCGATTCAAGGGAGTTTTCACCAAACGAAAAGTCCAATGTGGTGCCAACGAAGATTCCCACATGCCCGCACCAAGGCCACTAGTGGGAATACCTTCCGAAGCTACAAACATCAATAAAAATTGCTGTAAATACCACAGGTATGCCCACTTTAAGCCCTACAATAGGCAGATTTTAACCTTAGTATTAACAATAAACAATATCTTTAAAATGAAGGTGGTACAATAAAATCTGGTGCCTTTCCACTAGGTAAATGGAGTCAAAGAAAGCGAAAATCAGCGAGGCGAACAGTAAAAGGTTCGAATCTGGTGGGTTCAAAGGTACAAAGTTGGAGTTAAAACAAAGAAGGGAAATCAGAGATTAAAATCTTCAATGCAGAAACACATTATACTGCCAACAAAATCATTCATCTTTGTTGGCAATTGAAGCAAGATGCTACAACAATGTGACCTCAACCACAGACTGAAGTAAAATGGTTTTGAAACCCTGAGGAGAGCTTTAGGTCTGTCCTTCAAGGTTAGATGTAATTGCTGCTAGAGTAATTCTATGTAACAGTCAAATCACTGTACAAATCTGCATCTAAGTGCTGTTCCACACTGAAAATTACAAGTGTGAAAGGAAAGAATCAAGATAGAGAAGAAAATGGAAAGGGGGAGGAGAAACACAAGCTGCAAAATGATTGAACCCTTCTCCCACCTTCAAAATTCAATAAAATAGGCATCCTCCCTTGAGTGATGTGCCCTAGTTGGCCTAGAATAGGAGAGGAAAGATAGGAGGATCTCCTCTTGAACTGTCTCTATAATTGCTGCATGCAAACCTAGTTTTTAATCTTCTCTTGAACTGTCTCAATCTTCTTCAGACATACAAGATCATAGCTGTAACCTGTTGCAACCGGAAGTGTCTTCTCCAAATACATCCAGAAACCTTTACTGTGAAGTAGAGCTGTCATCTGAACAGCCCATGTATGATAGTTAGCCCCTTTTAGGCGGGGAAAAAGCCATTTTCCATTGATGGATGTTACAATACCAGTGCAGATGTGCAACATCCTGTGGCTGAAATAAGGAGAAAAAGAACTGCACTGCCCATATGGAGTGGTCAGAACTGCAGCAAGTTTCTTAAATTTGCCAAAAAACCAAGAAAAACTGCCAAGTAGCGGTATGCTAGTGAAGATAAGGGTATAGAAACCTAAAGGACTTCTTGCTGTCCAAAAGAAGAGAGCTGAAAACCCTAATTTCAGGTCTGAAGGACAACTTTAAAGAGTGCTGGATAGAGGAAGAAAAATCCACACTAGCTCTGATACCATACAAGAAATTATGAGGTAGAGGATCTATGGTGAATTCTCCAAAAAGTCCTAATCCAATGAGATAAATAATGCTGAAATATAACAGCACCTTGATGATAAACACAAGATAGATGTATCACATACTATAAACACAGAACTTCAAGAGAGTGCGGAATAGATAGGATGCCCTTCGGCTTATGAACAATTCACTTGAATGAGATGATAACAAATGAGGTGATTGGTGTGTATTTATACCAATCACTTGGGGTTTAGGACATTAGCTCTGAAAGGGAGACTAGGTCGGCACTGGAATCAAATACAATAAAAGTGTAATAATTGGTGTAACAACCCACAACTACCTACAGTTTGGCCCTTTAAGGGCCTCAACTACCCACATAGTGGGTTAGCATGTGTGCACAAGTGACGATTAGCCAAAATATCTCAACAATTGAACACTAATAAATATAAAAAGAGAGGTGGTTATGCCAGACCATTTTATTCTTCATCTTAATTGGCATGGCACAAAGGAGAAATATGGAATTTGATTCTTAATATTTTTAACCTATGGGAAGAAGATCAGATAAATCAGCCAAGAGCATTAAGAAAATGGGATTGGTTTCCTTCTGTCACGGACCTTCACAAATCAAGCTACCTCTCCATCATCTAGTAAGGTTAATAAGACTTCACATCAAAATCAGAGCCAACGAGCAGGGAATGGATCATGGTATTGCAATTTGTAGTGATGTGAGTTGGCAGGACACATCAGAATTGGAGCTGAGCAGGTAATGCATCATGGTATTGTAGTGATCTGAATTGGCAGGATTGTAATAGATCCATGGTTTCTTTATCTGCAAGGTGGTGTGGTAATGATGAAGTGCATGTGCTGTAGTCAAGGAACCTAAATGTACTTGATCTACATTGCCATTAAGAATGAATGACTGCAAGTAAGAGTTGTGTCATGGTTGTACTAATCCACACTTGTAACTTACAACTAAAATATTGAGTACCAAACTTAGAGACATAAAATGATAACAACACAAGTTAAGGTGAGTTAAATGGATAGGTATTCACAATAAAGAACAATAGATAAACCCTATGGCAGAAAGAGAGGGTATGAAGATATGGGTGTTAATGGAAATCTGCATACAAACCTACACACGTTCACGACAAACTCAGGAAAAGCAACCAGACTGTATAATTTGGGTTGTTGATTAGCTGATTCAGATTCATAAAATGATTTACAAGTGCCTCAAGTTGTGTATTTATAGGATTGCTATAATAAGACTTGAGTAACTCAACTATGATTACAATGACACTTGACATGCATGTGATTCTCATGTGATATTATTGAAACTTAGGGCTATAGAATAGGGGTCCTGATGAAGAATCATGGGCAATGAGCTCTGAGGGGGGGATATTATATCCCAAGTAATTTGTCACAGGGAAACCAATCATAAACACCCAAATAACTTCTGTGGGGTTTGAACTCTCAAATAACAGATTAGATGCATATACTTGGACAGAACCAATTAGCCTAACAAGAGCGACTTCAGTCAACCATAGGAAGTAGTTTGATCATGATGTGGCAAAAGCTACTGGGCACTGTAATTTTGAGGTCATTAAAAGTGGACTGCTATATGGGGCGTTGGATTAAACCATGCAGGTCAGCTGGGGGACTAGGCAGGGTACTGCATAGGAATTTTATATACACTCCACACTTGACATCATCTGAGAACCACTTATTTCCTGTAGCTTGGTAAAGGGATTTCTGCCTATGAAAGCAAAGACTTGCTTACTTTGTTGAACGGTCCACTTGGAAAGCATTTATTGAGAATTCAAGGAATTATTCTATTTGAGTTTTTGTCACTATAAAGGAAGGACCTAATTGGTAAGTGCAGTGGTGTGGCTTGGAGGAGAAACACTTTTATTCCAAGAAACTAGTTTCCTGCTTACAAATCCCCATGAACTTATATCAAGTCCCTTCAAACTGCAGATTTTGTGGAATTTTGTCAGAATTCACCTCTAGGAATGTGACTAACGGATATTGATTATAGAAGAGGGGAATCTGTACTAGATTGATATTTTGGTCATTTTGGCACATCTTTCAGCCAGTTTGATCTGATGTGTGGCAACTTGGTAATGGTTTCTTGATCCAGGACTGAAGTTAGGGATACAAGTTTCTTGCTTTTTGAGTTTTACATCAGGTTTGCTGCACTTTTAATTATACGGTAAAATCATGATGATATCCATTTGGGTATTGCTATTTTAAATGCATTTTGATTTAACCATCATAAACCATTGTGAAAATAGCCTTGGGTGATGTATTGAGTTTGATAATATTGTGGGACATGATGTGTTGTAGACTGTAGTGGCCCAAGCTGGTAACATGGAAACTGGATGGTGAAGTTGGCGCGCCTATATATTTCTGATTATTATATGTTAGTTATTACCTAATGCATTATCATTACTTATGCTGATCCCATGTCAAGGTAATGGGAAATCTAGTTAGGTAGGAGCTGTCCTATGTGCTCAAGCCTCAATTTTATTGCTTGCCTTTCAAGCAAAGGAACTGGGGAATTAAGGTATAATTTTGTGCCCCATGCTGGGGGTAGTAATATATAAGCCATTGGTCTAGGATTTGTCCTTTAGTAGTGTTAATATTATGGTGGCTGCGGGAGGTATTTACCTCCACGTGTTAACCTGACGAGAATAGAAGACTCCGGAAAGCAAGAGAAAACCCTAATGAGTTGGCTAATAACCCTAGAAGTCTTGTCGGCTCAAGAAGATAATTTATATTAGGTTATTAGCCTCCAAGAGAAGAAGTCGGCCAGAAATAATAATAATATACCGAACATACACATATCCAGAAGGAGAAGTCAGCCCCAACAAATCTGGTAGAACCAGTATAAATACAGGGCGCCAGTTCTCATTCTGACATATCTCAGAATTGCAGTTCCCAGTTTGGTGCGCACTGCAGTTCCCAGTTTGGTGCACACATGTAGAGGAGGGCTGCAGGTGCAGCTGCAGAAGCAACTAGTTTTCAGTATGAGCTTGGACTATCTCTTGGCTAGGGTTTGGACTATCTGATCAGCTATTGTTGGTGCGCTATCCTTGGAGGAAGATGCGCTACACCTTGTTTGGCTATCTAGCCTAGGGTTTGCTTCCGGAGTAATTCTCAGTCAAGGTTAAGGTGCTCGGAGGGTGGCTTCGGCCTATGGTTGGGTGACGAGGGTATCGTCAATGGTAAAACGAGCACAATCTTCTATATTCTAACAGGTTATGGGCCCACACCTCCTTCATTTAGTCTAAACGCTGGAAGGAAACATAGCCGCTAGGATATTGAGCTCGTTGAGGAACTGTCGCTAGGGTTACTAGCAGAAGCAACCCCCAAGACACTATCGCTAGGGTTACTAGTAGGAGCAGTTGCAGAATCCCTAAACTTCTTGTTGAAGCACCTTAAGTGAAGAGATTGACCTAATCTCTGGACAGATCAGTGCGCCCTAGCCTAGCGCATCCCCTGATACTCTCAGCAAGCCAAGACGTGAAGTTTGAATTTCTGGTCAAATCTAGGGTTTGACCAAGTCAAGCATCCATGACTAACTCTATGAAGTCTGAGAACAAGTTAGATGGAGCCTCTAACTTCAGAGCATGGAAGACAAGGATTGACCTCATCCTTGCCAAGAATAAAGTACTGGATATCGTGAAA
>JASDQU010099852.1:986708-1004695 GCA_032191745.1 Picea mariana
CAGAGCTTTTACTCCTCTTGTATCACTCTATGGTGAGAGTGACTTATCCAACATCATATCTAACTACTCAGATGAAGTATGGTTTCGAGAGATGATGCAGTTGATGATGATGGTGATGCTCATGATCTAGTCATGAAATAGTCTAGATGACTATATTGATGCTACTGGGTAAATGATATATTTTGTGCTTAAGTCCATTACCTGTAAATACCTCTCTAGCTAGGAGAAAGTGTTAATATTATGGTAGCTGCGGGAAGTATTTACCCCCACGTGTGAACCTGACGAGAATAGAAGACTCCGGGAAGCAAGAGAAACCCTAATGAGTTGGCTAATAACCCTAGAAGCCTTGTCGGCTCAAGAAGATAATTTATATTAGGCTATTAGCCTCCAAGAGAAGAAGTCGGCCATAAATTATAATAATATACTGAACAGACACTTATCCAGAAGGAGAAGTCAGCCCCAGCAAAACTGGCAGAACCACTATAAATACAGGGCGCTAGTTCTCATTTGTCATATCTCAGAATTGCAGTTCTGCAGTTTGGTGCGCACTGCAGTTGCAGTCTTGTGCGCAAGTTTGGAGGAAGAGTTGGTGCAGCTGTAGCAGCAGCAAGATCTTAGTTTTGGCTTGAATATCTCTTGGCTAGGGTTTGGAACATCTGATCAATCTTTTGTGTTGCGCTATCCTTGGGGAGAGATGCGCTGCTCTTTGTTTGGCTATCTAGCCTAGGGTTTGCTTCCGGAAGGATTCTCAGTCAAGGTTAAGGTGCTCGGAGGGAGGCTTTGACCTGTGGTTGGGTGACAAAGGTATCGTCAATGGTAAAACGAGCACACCATCTTCTATATTCTAACAGTATATATATCCATGGTAGTAACCATTAAAAACAGTACGTGTTCAGTTCAAACGTAGAAGAAGACTTCTTCGAAGAGAAGCCTTAGAGTATTCCTGGTTGTCCATCCAGATCTGTGATCCTATGATGAAAGGAAGAAATGGAATCTCTAGGGCATGGAATCTATAAGACCCGAGAACTAAAGAAACACATGAAGATTCCAAGAAAGAAAGAAAAGCCAGAACAACCAGTCATTGTATCAAGAATCATAAGACTATTAGCCTGATATAAACTCAATAAAAGCAATCAAGCAGAGGAACTGAAAGTCGTGATGAAGAACAGTGTATGGAAGACTTATGAATGATAACATTTCTAGAACTAGAGGTTCTCCCAGATGGAGGGAGAAGACTATGATGATTACTTGTTCAAGTACACCAGACTTATCTCCACATGAGTCATTATATCATCCGCAACATCCATGAGTTGGAGTTCTACATCAGATGAATACAAAGAATGTTCTTCAGAGAAATTGAATAAAGAGCATATGAAGAGCAATCTCAAGACTTTGAGGCATACCAGAAAGAGACCCTTGTATGCAGATAGAAGAAGATAACTTGGTGGAAGAACCTCCAGTGCACAGCAGAAGCGTGGTGAAGAATTCCTATAACATCAAGATGATTACTCAGTAGATCAGATCTCATGATAACAGAAGAAGTGCCACATGGATATGTTCCAGTTTTCCAACTATGATATACTCTATTGTTCAGATCTACATGAAGCCCTCACAGTGTTCCAGACTAAAGTACAATTGAAATCAAGCATTACATTATCCATGATGAAGTCCAGAAAGGAGAAAATGATCTCTCCAATACATATCTCCACAGATGAGCAGATAAGCAAAAATTTTGGTAAAGCTTCTATCCAAGATGAAAGAGTTTGCATACTCAAGCTAGAGCTCGTGGAAACAACTTCCTTCTTATTGAAAAAGGAAGAAATGACTCTCCAAGTTAGGAGGGAGCACTGAAAACATTATTGAAAACATTCATTCTTTAAAATTGAAAAATAGTCCATTTTGGACAAATGCTTTCCTGTTCGGAAAGTGGATTGAGAGTTCTGACGGACAGCCACTTTCCATTGTGGTTAACATGGGAAGTAGTCTGATTGTTGATGTATCATAGACAACGACTTTCCATTGTGGTTAACATGGGGAGTGGTCTAGGGCAGTCTCTCTTCTTGAGGGTTACTCAAGAAGACTGGACCGCCTCGCCGGACAGTGATTTCTCATTGTGGTTAACATGAGGAATGGATAGTTATGTACTACTATGGATAGACACAGTTGTGTTCTATTTTTGTTCTAACTGCCTTGAAGACTATCAACAATTTATTGAAAATAATCACCATCCAGACGAATGATGAATAGAGATTTTCCAGACGGAAATTGGTTCAGAGCATTCACTTCTTTAGATTATAAGAGTGGCTCTTGTATCACTCTATGTTGTGAAGTGACTTATCCAATATCATGTCTAATTACTCAGATGAAGTATGGTTTCGCGAGATGATGCAGTTGATGGTGATAGTGATGCTCATGATCTAGTCATGAGATAGTCTAGACGACTATATTGATGCTACCGGGTAAATGGTATATTTTTGTGCTCAAGACCATTCCCTGTAATACCTCCCTAGCTAGGAGGGAGTGTTAATATTATGGTAGCCGCGGGAGGTATTTACCTCCACGTGTGAACCTGACGAGAATAGAAGACTCCGGAAAGCAAGAGAAAACCCTAATGAGTTGGCTAATAACCCTAGAAGTCTTGTTGGCTCAAGAAGATAATTTATATTAGGTTATTAGCCTCCAAGAGAAGAAGTCGACCATAAATAATAATAATATACTGAACAGACACATATCTAGAAGGAGAAGTCGGCCCCAACGAATCTGGCAGAACTAGTATAAATACAGGGCGCCGGTTCTCATTTTGACATATCTTAGAATTGCAGTTCCTAGTTTGGTGCGCACATGTGGAGGAGGGCTGCAGGTGCAGCTAGTTTTCAGTATGAGCTTGGACTATCTCTTGGCTAGGGTTTGGACTATCTGATCAACGATTGTTGGTGCGCTATCCTTGGAGGATGATGCGCTACACCTTGTTTGGCTATCTAGACTAGGGTTTGCTTCCGGAGTAATTCTCAGTCAAGGTTAAGGTGCTCGGAGGGTGGCTTCGGCCTATGGTTGGGTGACGAGGGTATCGTCAATGGTAAAACGAGCACAATCTTCTATATTCTAACAAGTAGTAGGCTGTAATTATATGGGGCGGAGAAGGATTTCCATTGAAAGACTGGCAAGCAATATAGCATGTCCTTACAGGCGGAACTGTCCATTGCAGAAATGATATTCATTGAATACCCATAGATAGTGCTTGGCTGACAATATACCATACTCGTCTTGTATTTCAGGTGTTGAGAACCAGTCTGACAGCAAGCATTGTAACCTTTTTATTGAAAACTTATTCTATTGGGATACATTGTAGATGGATTTCTCTTAAAAGAGAATATAAGAAAATAAGTCATGCTTTGCTCTGTTTTACTGGTACAATATTTTCCAGTCTTAGAATAGAGTTTGAAATGCTTGCCTTGGGATTTTGTCACTAAATAATTGCACTGTCTGTAAACAGGACTTCATTCAGCAGTTTTGCTCAAGCTTTGCATCCATGGAAATTGATCATATTCTTGAAGCTGCAAAAGATCCTGGTGGTAGTCGAGTAATTGAAGCTTTCCTTTCTTCCAATGCTCCATTAAAGCATAAGCATAGAGTTATTTCAAAGTAAGTTCCTATTATCTTGCAATCAATTCTCCACGAGGATCTTGTATGGTATTTTGATTTTTTGAAAATTTGAAGCTATTTTTGACCTCCAATGTGTTAGATCAATAATGAGAAAATATGTTAGACACTTTTCAGTAATCCCTCATTGTCACTTTTTTATGTTAATTTCGAATATTTTCAGTATTAGGCAGCTATGTTTCAAGTATTCAGTCAGTACCTTCATTATTGATCTTTGTTTTGAAGGTTACGTGGTCATTTTGGTGAATTGGCACAGCGGCCTTCTAGCTCATTTACTGTGTCAAAGTGCTTTCTAGCAGCTGATTTGGCACTTCAGGAGGTTATAGCTTCTGAACTGTCCCATGTGCAAGCAGAACTCTCAAGATTAAAACATGGTCCACATCTGTTAAGAATTTGTGATGTTACTAGGTATTGTGCCAGCCTGAAGATTTTCTTATGGTCGTTTGATATCCAGAAATCCTTTAATTCCTTTCCGATAAGGCTACACTGGAATGTGGTCATCTAATAAACTTCTATGTTATCTGTGCTTGATTTCTTTCTTTACATGGCACACTGCCTTTCCATTTTGCCCCATTTTCTGTAGAAAAAATGTGCTTTTCTTGTAGTTCTTGAATTATGTAAGACGAGCTTTAGTATCATGTAATTCTTAGAATGAAATGTTCCTCACAGCATTGTTTATTGACATATGACAGTTGAATCTTGGGTTGCATTATAAATCGCATGAACAATTTTCACACCTACAATATTGTTTTGCAGGTATTCAAAAGGACCTGAACAGTGGAGGTCATCTCAAAGTTCAAAACAGTCAACTCGTCAGGCTTTCGCTGAGGCATTTGGTTCTGAAGGGGAAGCCAAAAGGAAAGACGATACTAGTGTGGTGTCTTTGCATGAAGAAGCAACAGGAATTCCTAAAAAAAAGAGCAAAAAAAATAAGAAGGATAGAGGGCTGAATAATGTAGCAGGCGAGATGGACAATACATTTTTGAATAAGGAAGATACATCAAATCTCAAGCATTCAATGGCTCAATTGGGTTTTTCCATTCACAAAGGAGCAAAGAGAAAAGAGTTGAACAAAGAATCTGAAATGAATGAAAATGAACCAGGAAATCATGAAGTTAAGGCAATTGGCACAAAATTAGCCTTGCCAAAATGGGATTTGTTGAAAAAACCAGGCGAAGATGATATTGAAGAAATCTTTTGCAAGAAAGATAAAGTGAATAAACCAAAGAAAATAAAGAAGACACATGAAAGTAAGAATAATTCAGGTAATGTTGAGTCTGTTCAAACAGGTATTGATTCTTCAATCAATAATGTCCTTAATATCCTCGAACAAGGGTTAAAGAAGAAAAAGAGGAAAAAGAAGCATAGCACTGATGACCCATCAACTTCAAGTGCAAAGAAACAAAAACAGGGAAAACAAATGGTTTACATGTAAGATTTTGATCAATTAGAGAAAATGCAATTGCTAACCAAATGCATTTGGTCTTAAGCTTCATCACTAACTCAATCCCTGCCCTGTTATCTGTGTCTTCACTGACATTAGATATTTATTGTGTGGGAGGGAGCCTCTTATTCCAAAATCTTTGGAAATTGTGGTCCTAATACGGACCATCCAGTGAATCCTGTATTTGAAGAAATAGTGGCCCATTTTTTGAGTCTGAATTCTTTTTTCAGGGACCCTGTTTCGTAAATTTTTGTTCTGCTAGTGGTAGCATATTTGGTGTAGTTAGATTAGCGTTGGATGCTTTCTACTACCAAGGTTTCTAGTTTGGAGTTCTTTCACAGTGAGAGGCTTCCATGACATGAAGTAGTTTCAAAGATTGCTAGTCTATCACAACCCAAATGTATCATGCATTGTTCATGTTGCTACACTGCAATTTTTTTTTAATTTGGTATACATTGAAAGCTATATTAATTTTGCTCAGTTAGATTGGTTTTGAAAGCCAGAGGGCCATTATTCATTCTATATCTAATATGAATTATTTTTGTTTGTCACTTGGTTGACAACAATTTCTTTCACTGGGCCCAGATATGGTACTGGTATCCAATGTTATAATGTTTCAGCAACTTCCTCTGTATTTGCATCCATATATGGTCGTTGAAATGTTTCGAAATACAAGTTCAAATGTGTCTCTATCTGATGCAACGGTCATGTCTTTGCCTCTTATCTTGTAATTGTATGTTTTATTGTAATTTCTTGTATTAAGGAAAATATAATTCTCTTGCATTTTTCTTTTTTCTGGTTCTAATATTTTTTATTAGTAAATAGATATTAGAGACATATCATGTCTATTAATGGAATCTATAAAGTAAGTATGCTTCTTATCCTTTGTAGGCATCTTATATTATATAATGAATATTGTATTGTTTATCAATTCATACTCATGAACATTTTATATTTTCCATGCAGTCTCTATTACCTTGGACAATTTTTTCATTCAGGGCATTGCTAATAGTGGGCGGTATAAATAACTATCCAGTGAAAAGACATGGAAGATATATATATGCACCGTTACTATAATAAATGATATATTTCTGATAGAAGCTTAAAATGCTACCTGAAATAATGTAGGATCGTTATTGCTTATGATTTTAATTGGCACCCTAAATCTAGAGAAGATGCTATTTTCCAAGAATGCAATGCCCCATTCTGATTTTTCTTTTTTTAGTAACACAATTTCCCACCTATTAGAGTGATTTTGCTTTTTTTAGTAAGACAACTTCCCACCTATTAAAGTAGTTTGTAGAGACCAAAATGAAATTTCACCTCTCGTTGAGCATTGACATTTGTTGGAAGTTTGAACAAATTGATAAGAATCATCAAAGATAATAGGCCAAAAGAAGAAGACAAAATTTTGTGAGCAGTGGATTTGGCAGCAAAATACCTACCACAATGAAAGCCTCTCCATCAACCAACATGACAATTATTTAGTCTCCATGTTTTCACAATACAATGCAATAACATGCCATTGACATATTTTCAAAACAAACAATCATTGATCATGTACTTCTTCACTTTTCACTCAATTTTAGATGAGCCACCATAAGTATTAGTATTCACTTTTCATTCAATTTTAGACAAGGACGCTGTTGGCTTTGCAAGTAGTAGATGTTATTAAAATAACAAAGATCATCATAAACATCAATGTCAATGTTTTCACCAACTATGACAAACTAAATATTATAAAGAAAGCCTCTCAATACCTGCCACAATATTATTATAATTTTTGTGAGCAGTGGATTTGGCAGCAAAATACCTGCCACAATGAAAGCCTCTCCATCCACCAACATGACAATTCTTTAGTCTCCATGATTTCACAATACAATGCAATAACATGCCATTGACATATTTTCAAAACAAACAATCATTGATCATGTACTTCTTCACTTTTCACTCAATTTTAGATGAGCCACCATAAGTATTAGTATTCACTTTTCTTTCAATTTTAGACAAGGACGCTGTTGGCTTTGCAAGTAGTAGATGTTATTAAAATAACAAAGATCATCATAAACATCAATGTCAATGTTTTCACCAACTACGACAAACTAAATATTATAAAGACAATTCATGATCATTGGATTCAGGTGTAAAATTGACTTAAAGCGATATGAAGGGATAAGACTTGGCCTTTAATAATGTTAGCAATCAAAATTTCAAGATCATGTACCTGGATTTTTGTTAACTAGTAAGCTACTTCTTTGAAAGGTAAGTTTGAGAAAGGTGTTTAATTACACACATGGGAACTCTAATAAAAGTGCATTTTCCTAAAATGTGATTAACAAAGTTACCAGGGGAAGGGGATTTAACTAAAGAATAACATGTTTTTCTGATAGTGTGTATTTACACTTCAGAATCACCAAGACTTTAACTCATGTAAGTTATTGTTTATTCATAACCATCTTCATCACATGGCATGAGAACAGTTAAAATAGTATCCTTAGTAACACTAACACACACATATCCTTAGTCAAAATAGGAGAAGAAGATGTGGCATTCTTGATAGCCTTAAAATCATATCTTTTCATAGAATATCATGAATATGTTTTTATAATTTATATGCACACATTCTTGTAAAACATTATGAGTAGTTATAGATGTGTCATGTACCCATGTCTTAGTGTTAGGTGACTTGGGCATTATGGCCAATGCAGCCATATACAACATTATGAGTAGTTATAGATGTGTCATGTACCCATGTCTTAGTGTTAGGTGACTTAGGCATTGTGGCCAATGCAACCATATACAACATTATGAGTAGTTATAGATGTGTCATGTACCCATGTTTTAGTGTTAGGTGACTTAGGCATTGTGGCCAATGCGACCATATAACGTAGAAGTTTAATTGTATGTGTTTAGACCTTATTTTTATAATTTTGAGACCTTGGTAAAGAGTAGGTCTTGTAGTTCCGACTCTTCCAGTCTTTGCATTTTTTTGTATTATATTCTCCTCAAAATGTTGGAGGAGCAAACAACCATCCTTAACTTAGTATTCGATGTATCTTTTATATTATGTGAACTTAAATGTAGTAGGCATTAATATTAGTGGTTAGTAGGTATGTGATCAATGTAAAATGGAGGGTTTAAGGTTAATGGTTAGATGGTTGCTACTATAACTCACTTAGAGTGCTATATAACATGAAAGGGTAGTGCTTGTATATTGAGTAGTCCATTTCAAGCTTTTCTAAATGTAATAGTTGTTGATGTTTGGACAACATCGGGTCGACATTCTCTTAGAATAATAATTAATAATATAATTATTGATTATTAAATATCATATGTAATAAGTAAATGATAATAATAAATGGTTATTGATTATTCAAGGGACGCATCCTTTCATGGATGGTCACCATATGTTCCCTATATATGGAACACTCATCATTGTAATAATATATCGATTATATCTCATATGAAGAAAAACAAGTTGACTTCTTCACAGGAGGGCCCATGAAATTGAGAGTAGAGTAAAATGTTGGGAGTGTTAAATTTGTGGGGTTAATACAATCTCTATGTACAACATATTTACTTTTTTACTCCTATCTAAATTATAGAAAGAATTCCATAAATTATGGTGGGCAGTAATTTCTAGTAAAATGTCTAATTACCTAAATATGAGGAATGTAATGCATATTTACTTCTACTTATATTTATGCAAAGAATAACATTAATTATGGAGGAACAATTTAACAAAGTCAAATGATATGTGGATGGATTATAACCAAATTAATCTTTGGTTAGTTACAGAGGTATTCCCCAACTATTTATAAGAAATAAAATTGAATTTAATTTTTCAAAGAGATGTGTCTTTTTTAGATCAATCTAATATTACTATAAAAAGACACTTGAAAGACACAAAAATAGACACATTTTTTTTCTCTCACACTTGGGATAAGTGATCTAAGGAAGAGACTAAAAAGTTGAAATTTTCTGAGTTATTTATTGATGTTCTAGTGTTTACTAAAGTAATATCGTATATCATTGGAAGTAATTACCACTTGTGGAAAATTGTGCTTTTTTAATTGAACACTATAAAATTAACATGGTTAGCCGTATGACATCGAGTATATGATGGATGTATGTTGGTAGCTGCATGACATCGAGTATATGATGGATGTGTGTTGATCATAGTAGAAAACATTATTTGGAGGGTCACTGTATATAGTTGTGCACAAGATAAATTGATCTCCTCTAGGAGATGTTTTTTGTTGTTCTTGTTTCTTGTTCCGGGAAGGTCATATGTAATAGCTCTAAGGAGCCATAATGACGGTTGCAGGAAGAAGACATGGAGAGAAAGACCTTCCAACATGATATCAAGGAGAGACATTGCCATACATGATGCTCAGAGACAAGAAGTCTCTAGGAGCAATGTACCTCTTAGGACGGGACCATGCCAGATAGCAGAGACAGTTCCAATGATAATGGATACAATGAGTCAAGACCGGCTGTAGCACAACTATGGTAGATCCAATAGAGGAGGAAAACATATTATGAGACTAAGAGGGAGTAGGTGTAGTAGTCCCAGTACATGAGTTGAGCCATGAGATGTTGAGGAAGCAGGCATGGCAATAGTTCCAGTGTATGTAGAGGCAGTCCCAGAGAGGGAGGCGATACTACATCCAGAGGGAGCAGAGATTAAGTTACCTCCAGAGAAGGAGGAAGAGCTACCCTCAGTGTAAGAGAGAGCAGAGACATAGGAGGAGTCCCCTCCAGCTCCAGAAGGAGTGTTGATGTTTTTCAGCTTCCTAAGACATTGGTTTCATGAGGGAACCTTGATATATCAAGTATGGTCCAAGACGACTTAGCATGATCAACATTTACCTATGTTTCTTTGGGCAAAGGAATCCATGACTGCAGTGTATGTTCAGAACAAAAGTCCTCATAATACTTTGAGGAACATGATGCTCGAGGAGGCCTTCACTGAAGTGAAGCCTGAGGTTGGACACTTCACGATATTTGGGTGTCTAGTATACATTCATGTACCCAATGAAAAAAGGATCAAGCTAGACCCTTCAGGCATAAATGGTACATTTGTGGGGTACAATGAGTCTTCGAAGGCATACTGGATCTACATCCATGGTCATAGATAGATTGAGGTGAGCAGAGATGTTACCTTTTAGGAGGAGGTATCCTTTAAAGAGATCTAGAGGATCTCACAAGGAGATTGATCAAATTGATCCAATTGATCCTGTAGCTCTAGTTGATGTTCTTGGAGATATTGTAGTAGTTCGGAAGAGACCTACATGGGCTCATCAGACTCTGCAGGAGGTAGAAGGATATGTAGCTCCTCGTGGTACCTTTTGAGTGAGCAAGATACATCAAAGATATTCATGCTCTGCCGCAGCTATGAGCCACAACATTCGTTTTGAGCCTTCCTGTTATGAAGAGGCAACTAGTCATCCAGTATGGAGAGATGTCATGATGGAGGAGTATCAATACATCATGAAGAATGATGTGTGGGATATTGTTCCGAGACCTGAGGGGAAGTTTGTAGTGTCTTCCAAATGGATCTACAAGATCAAACACATAGTTGACGGGAGCATCGAGAGACACAAAACAAGATTTATTGCTAGAGGATTTTCTCAGGTGGAGGGAATAGATTATGAGGAGACATTTGCTCCTGTTGCTCGATACACTTCTATCCGGATGATTATTTCCCCTGCAACATCCATGGGTTAGAGAGTACATCAGATGGATGTAAAGACAACCTTTCTCAATGGAGAGATTGAAGAAGAAGTATACATCGAGCAACCAAGTGGTTTCGTGATACATGAGAAGGAGTTTCATGTGTGCAGGTTGAAGATAGCCTTGTATGGACTCAAGCAACCACCTCGAGCTTAGTATGCAAGGATTGATGGACACCTGATGATTTTTGGGCTTCAACAAAAGTGTTGTTGATCCCAACTTGTACTACAAGACTGTTAATGGTGAGTCCCTGATTTTGGTCCTCTACGTTGATGATTTATTCCTCACCAGTACAGAGAGCCTTATTGTTGAATGCAAGTATGTGTTGGCCTCTAAGTTTGATACGAAGGACCTTGGTATGATGCACTACTTCTTGGGAATAGAGGTGTGACAGAGAACCGATGAGATCTCCCTGAGTCAGGTGAAGTACATAGTTGAGATATTGAAGAAGTTTTGGATGTTGAACTTGAAGCCTGTGGCTACACCAATGATGACGAATCTGAAGAAACTAAGTGTCTTTTTCCGATTATGACGAAATTGATCAGACTCTGTACATACACCTAATTGGATCATTGATGTATCTGGTTAACACCAGACCAAATATTTTCTATGCAGTGAGTGCACTTGGCTAGTTTATGAGTCAGCTGAGATAAACACACTAGATTGTTGCGAAGCATGTGTTGAGATATCTGCGAGGCACAATTGGACATGGTCTGAGATATACTTCCAGTATTGATATGATATGGAAAGAATATATTGACTCTGATTGGGCATGGAGTGCAGTGGACAGAAAGAGCACCTTAGGGTATTGCTTCACTTTGGGATCTTCCATGGTTTCCTGGTGTAGCAAGAAACAAACTTATGTGGCTTTGAGCACAATAGAAATATAGTACATTGCATTAAGTATGTCAGTCCATGAAGTAGTGTGGCTTCGCAAGCTCCTTGCAGATTTATCTAAACATGTGTTGGATTCCACCATTATTCATTATGGGGGTGAAGATCTCAGAGAATCTAGGGTTTCATGACAAATCGATCCACATTGAGATCAAGTACCATTACATCCGAGACATGGTGTAGAGGAAGGAAGTACTGGTGCTGTACCTTCCTACAGATGAGCAGGTTGTTGATATTCTTACCAAACTGAGATGAAGTTCAAGTACTTCTGTGAGAGACTTGGTGTGGCAAAGAATGCCTCCCTTACTTAGAGGGAGTGTTGATGTTTGCAGCTTCCTGAGACATTCTCCAGATCGTACTCCTCTATGACTGAGTTGAGTTGATCTGTGATGACACTTATCCAAGAAGGGATAAGTGGGACACTTGTCCGAGAAGGGATAAGTGCGTTTGGGCTTATAGCCCAACGTCCCTTGTGGAGAGCACATGAGGACACGTCCCATGTGGAGAGCACACGAGGACATGTCAAGGGAGTTGACCCTTGATGTCACACACTATGAGAGTTAACCCTAGTGTTTCTAGAGGGTGTGGCCTCTAGAAGTCCACATGGGAGTGCCATGTGTGACAAACATTCTCCAGATTGTACTCCTCTATGAATTGAGTTGAGTTGATCTGTGAGGACACTTATTTGAGAAGGGATAAGTGCATTTGGCCTTATATCCCAACATCCCATGTGGAGAGCACATGAGGACATGCTAAGGGAGTTGACCCTTGACATCACACACTATGGGAGTTGACCCTAGTGTTTCTAGAGGGTGTAGCCTCTAGAAGTCCACATGGGAGTGCTGTGTGTGACAAACCTTTCACCACTATGGTGGTTGTGTACCACTAGAAGAGAATGCATGTCTTTGGACAATAGTTGTGTACTACTATGGAAAGATACCTCCCTAGCTAAGATGAAGTATTGATGTTTCAATATCGGGCAAAACTTCTCCTAGATTGGGCTGTAGACCAAGGGAGATATGATACATTTATCATAAAGGTGCACTTGTGGTAAATGAGCCCAGACGTAGTCCTTCCTTGATCATGACAGAATAATATGGACTCAAGGTTCTTGAAGTGATTTCCACGTGTCGGTTAGCATCAGGCTAACATTCACTCACAGGTGTGTACTTGTGGTGAAAGATCCTGGTGTGGTCTTTGTCCTAGTCATGGTGATTTGACAAGGAATGATAAAGACTCAAGATGCTATATGTTATTACATGCGTACCCGGAGTGAGCCTCCTCTCATAGAGAGCCAATTAGCTCAAAAAGGAGATCCGCAAAATGAGTTTCTCCTCGGTTCAGGTGGGAGAGAGACGTCTCCCAAGACTGACATACAAGTGTTATGAGTCTAGGGTGAAGTTTGTATACTTCAGAGACAAGCTTGGCATGGTGAAAAATGTCTCCCTCGTTGAGAGGGAGTGTTGATGTTTGGACAACATCGAAAATACATTCTCTTGGAATAATAATTAGTAATATAATATTTGATTATCAAATATCATATATAATAAGTAAATGATAATAATAAATAGTTATTGATTATTCAAGGGACGGATCCTTTCATGGATGGTCACCATATGTTCCCTATATATGGAACACTCATCATTGTAATAATATATCGATTATATCTCATATGAAGAAAAACAACAATAACCACACCATTCACAGATCATAACATTCATATTCTCTTGCTATTGTGTTATGCATCCATATAAAATCCTACATAATATCAAAGCAAACCCTTGAACTAAAGACATTAAAGTATCATTCCAAGTTAGATTTTGGCATGAGGGTTAAATACATCTTAATTCTGCACAAAGAAGATGCAAGTTATAAGTTATTAGGTATCAATAATACAAGGAAAAATAAAGTGCAATTAGTTTGTGAAATTGCTTTGCAAGAAATTTCAGAAAGGTTTAATTCACATAAAACAAAGTTCTTTGTAAGTTTTCCCAACCACTATCAACAAAAGATTGGTGGTAGAGAAAATTTCATGACAAGCCAAAGGCTTGTTAAGACAACAATTTCATAGTGTATATAACTTGGATTAAGTAGGAAAATAATGACTTTGGAGGTAGTAGATTTGACATAGAGATGGAAGGATATTTGTTTAGGAAGTAGTAAAATGAAATGACCTTTAACCATGCAACAAAATGATGAATACTCATTGGTGGCTTAGAAATTCAATGTTTCTCACTCCGATGATAGACCATGATTCAAATGTGAGAAACAACAAAAATATAATTCACTCCAATGTAGAGAGCATTCATATTTAGTATCCACACACACAATATTCACATAGATTTGCATGATGTTGAATAGATTGGACAAAAAATATTCAACGACGACTCAAATAAAACACTATCGACAATGCTCATAGTGTGTGTGTTTACCAAGGGAAACCTCGCAAGAACCCCCCTCCCTCTTCCTTGGAATATCTAGGAGGGTGGCTCAATTGCCAAGAACAATCGCTGTTGGTAACCCCAAGGGGCTTGATTGGACTTGAACTTGCATCCTATGGTCTCGTCATTAACAACATGAATTTGGTGGATGATTCATTCGATTGAGCTAACCTTTGGGCTAAACACACATACAAGTGTTGGCTCAATTGGTTGAACCATTTGCCTATGGGATGCTGCTAATGGAGAGGTCACATGGCACATTTTGAAATCCACTTGAGTACCCCGAGGTTACTAACAACTATTTTGGTTGGAGGTTGTGCTGCCCTCCATTTGGTTATTTTGAGGAAGAGGGGGGGGGGGGGGGATCCTGTGAGGTTTTCCTTGGAAAAAAAGTGAATGTAAGTGTGTGTGATAAAACCACATGATTGTGAAGACGTTTACAAGTTAGGGAACAACTTTGTTATTTTCATGTCATGTAATGAAGAAATATATATGCATAAAATTTAGGAGGGAAACATGAAGTAATGATGGCTTTGATAGTTCATTATGATTCGGTATGAAATTTTCCCTAGTGGTACTTGAAAATGATCAACTTTATTGAGTAAAAGTTTAGAAAATAAAAATTAAACTAGTTGCAATATTGTTTTTAGAGTAATCATAAAATGGAAAAAAAATTGAAATGACTTTGACAAACTAACAAACATTACCGAAAATTGGGTGCACATGATCTTTTTGCAACATAGATGCTTATCCCAAGACTTTTGAATCCAAAATTAAAAATGAATCTTGTTTGACGCTTAAATTGTTTGTTTTTATTGATATTATGGTAGCTGCGGGAGATATTTACCTCCACGTGTAAACTTGACAAGGATATAATACTCCGGGAAGTAAGAAGAAACCCTAATGAGTTGGCTAATAACCCTAGAAGACTTGTCAGCTCAAGAAGATAATTTATATTAGGTTATTAGCCTCCAAGAAAAGAAGTCGGCCAGAAATAATAATATATACTGAACAGACAGATACCCAGAATGAGAAGTCGGCCCAGGCAGTTAGCTAGAATTAGTATAAATACAGGAGGCCAGTTCTCATTCTGGCAAGCAGTCTCAGAATTGCAGTGCCCAGTCTTGTGCGCACTGCAGTTGCCCAGTTTCTGCGCAGGTTTGGAGGACAGCTGGCGTTGCAGCTGCTGCAACTAGAAGTTACACTTGGACTATCTCTTGACTAGGGTTGGGACTATCTGATCAGCTCTTGTTGATGCACTATCCTTGGGGAAAGGTGCGCTACCCTTTGTTTGGCTATCTAGCCTAGGGTTTGCTTTCGGAGTGATTCTCTGTCAAGGTTAAAGTGCTCAGAGGGTGGCTTCGGCCTATGGTTGGGTGACAAGGGTATTGTCAATGGTAAAACGAGAACATCCACTTATATTCTAACAGGTTATGGGCCCACACCTCCTTCATTCAGTCTAAACACTAGAAGGAAACATAGCCACTAGGATATTGAGCTCATTGAGGAACTACCGCTAGGATTACTAGCATAAGCAGCTTCTAAGACACTGCCGCTAGGGTTACTAGCAAGAGCAGTTGCAGAAACCCTAATCCTCTTGTTGAGGCACCTTAAGTGAATAGATTGACCTAATCTCCGGATAGATCAATGTGCTCTAGCCTAGCGCATATCCTGATACTCTCAGCAAGCCAAGACGTGAAGTTTGAATTTATGGTCAAATATAGGGTTTGACCAAGTCAAAGCAGCCATGACTTATTCTATGAAGTCAAAGAACAAGTTAGATGGAGCCTCTAACTTCAGAGCATGGAAGACAAGGATTGACCTCATCCTTGCCAAGAATAAAGTGCTGGATATCGTGAAAGGAAAGATCGTGAAGCTAGAGTTTGAAGAAGGAAAAGAGAAGGAACCGCAAAATGTTGCAACTATGGAGAACTTCAAAGACAGTGATATCAAAGCTATGAGTATCATAGTGGAATCTATAAAATACCACTTGATACCCTACATCTCCCATCTTGAATCATCGAAGAAGATGTACGATGCCCTAACAAATCTCTTCTTAATCAGAAACATTGGACAAGTAATGAGTCTGAAGAATGAGCTCCGTGACATGAAGATGAATGATGACGATAGCATAACATCATACTTTGTGAGAATCTCTCTGTTAAGATATCAACTACAAGCTATTGAAGAGCTCATCTCAGAGAAGGAGTTGGTAAACATAGTACTCAATGGTTTTCCCAAGATGTGGGATGCATTTTCTGCAAGCATGAACACAAGAAAGGAGTATCCGACATTTGAAGAACTTTGGACTTGCTGTGCTCAAGAAGAATCAAGGATCAGTGCAAAAGAGAAACCCCAAAAGAAGTACGATGATCAATCCTTCACAACAAGATTCAAGAACTTTAGGAACAAAAGGAAGTTTGGTTCAAGGAGGAAGCCAAATCAAGAGAAAGACATTTTAGAAGTACAATGCTTCAACTGTCGAAAGTATGGTCACTACAAGAATCATTATCCCGAGCTAAAGAAAAGGAAGGAGAAACACGAAGCATCAATTGCCGAAGAAAAGGAACCTACAAAGAAGACTAAGAAGGATGGAAGAGACTTCTTCTTCTAAAGGTAACAAAACTCTTCTTATTTCTTGTACATATCTTGTTTGCATCGTCTCTGTACATATCTTGTATATCTATCTCTTGGGAGACAATGTGTTCCAAGAAGAACTATACCTATGGAAGAACAACAAGATAAGAATGGATATCATTAGATAATACACATGAAAGGATGAAATACAAATCATGTGGAAGCTATTGCAAGATAAGCCGAATCAATCATGAAGAGACTTAGAAGAAGCAAAGACAGAAAGAAGTCAGCAATCGAGAGGAAATTGGAAAAAGACTTATGATGTTTTGTAGAAGACAACAAGACGGAAGCGTGGACTCTGTTAGACAAGAGAGCCAATTATATATTGCAGAAGACAATAAGGATGCAGATGGAAGCGTGGACTCTGTTAGACGGAGGGAGTCGATTATATGCACTCATACATGAAGCAAGGATTAGGAGGGAGCTAATCCTATGATCCATTGAAGATGATGAACTATATATCCATGATAGCAGCCATGAAAGACAATACGTATTCTTCAAAGAGAAGCCTTAAAGTATCCCTGGTTGTCCATCCACATCTGTGATCCTATGATGGAATCTTTAGGGCATGGAATCTATAAGAAACTCCATGGACCTGAGAACTAAAGAAACACATGAAGATTCCAAGAAAGAAAGAGAAGCCAGAACAACCAGTCATTGTATCAAGAATCGCAAGATTGTCAGCTTGATATAAACTCAATAAAAGCAATCAAGTAGAGGAACTGAAAGTCGTGATGAAGAACAATGTATGGAAGACTTATGAATGAAAGCATTGCAAGATCCAAAACTAGAGGTTCTCCCAGATGGAGGGAGAAGACTATGATGATTACTTGTTCCAGTAAACCGGACTTATCTCTACATGAGTCATTATATCATTCGCAACATCCATGAGTTGGAATTCTACATCAGATGAATGCAAAGAATGTTCTCTAGAGAGATTGAATAAAGAGCGTATGAAAAGCAATCTCAAGACTTTGAGGCATACGAGAAAGAGACGCTTGTATGCAGATAGAAGAAGATAACTTGGTGGAGAACCTCCAGTGCACAACAGAAGCGTGGTGAATATTTCCTATAACATCAAGATGATTACTTAGTATATCAGATCTCATGATGACAGAAGAAGTGCCACATGGATATGTTCTAGTTTTCCAACAATGATATACTCTATTGTTCAG
>JASDQU010099852.1:1004745-1089660 GCA_032191745.1 Picea mariana
CAAGACTTTGAGGCATACGAGAAAGAGACGCTTGTATGCAGATAGAAGAAGATAACTTGGTGGAGAACCTCCAGTGCACAACAAAAGCGTGGTGAATATTTCCTATAACATCAAGATGATTACTTAGTATATCAGATCTCATGATGACAGAAGAAGTGCCACATGGATATGTTCTAGTTTTCCAACAATGATATACTCTATTGTTCAGAGCTACATGAAGCCGTCACAAAAAATTGGTGTTCCAGACTAAAGTACATTTAAAATTAAGCATTACATTATCCATGATGAAGTCCAGAAAGGAGAAAGTGGTTCTCAAATACATATCTCCACAAATGAGCAGATAAGCAGACATTTTGGTAAATCTTCTATCCAAGATGAAAGAGTTTGTGTACTCAAGTTGGAGCTCGTGGAGATGACTTCTTTATTGAAAAAGGAAGAGATGACTCCCAGGTTGGGAGGGAACACTGAAAATATTATTGAGGACATTCATTTTCAAGATTGAAAAATAGTCCATCTTGGACAGATGCTTTCCTGTTCGGAAAGTGGATTGAGATTTCTGACGGACAACGATTTCCCATTGTGGTTAACATGGGAAATGGTCTAGATTGTTGATGTATCATAGACAACGACTTCCCATTGTGGTTAACATGGGGAGTGGTCTAGGGCAGTCTCTCTTCTTGAGGGTTACTCAAGAAGATTGGCCCGCCTCGCTGGACAACGATTTCTCATTGTGGTTAACATGAGGAATGGTCTATTTTGGAGGTTGATATAGGACAATCTTTTCCTCTTGTGGTTAACAGAGGAAATGGTCCGGACAGTCATTCCTTAGGGTTTATACATTCTCTCCAGGGTGCACTTTGATTAGTGTAGGAGGAATGGCCCAGGGTGGGGAATGGTCCAGGCTCAACAATCAGGGATAGGAATTCCTTAGGGTTTATACATTCTCTCCAGGGTGCACTTTGATTAGTGTTAGAAGAATGGCCCAGGGTGGGGATTGGTCCAGGTTCATAAGACATGACAATTATTCTTCCTTGCTTGAGAAGAATAGTCCATATATCTCATTGTTCTACTCAGAGGGAAGATATTCTTTCAGATCTCACAGATGTGAGTGAAAGATTGGCCCACATGATTCAGTTTATATCATAACATTGTTTCTGTGCAGGTTGGTATTAGATGATTGTTATGAAGACTGTACGATAGTAGATGTATACTAATGTGGTGGATGTGTTCCACTGTTCGTGACTATCCGTTGCTGATCAAGTACTTGTATGTTACTTGGTGTGGTAGTGTACCACTGTATTGTAGTTATGTACTACTATGGATAGACACAATTGTGTTATATTTTTGTTCTGATTGCCTTGAAGACTATCAACAATTTATTGGAAATAATTATCATCCAGATGAATGATGAACAAAGATTTTCTAGACAGAAAATGGTTGAGAACATTTACTCTTCTAGATTAGAAGAATGGCTCTTGTTTCACTCTGTGGAGTGAGCATCATGTCTGATTACTCAGATAGAGTATGGTTTTGAGAGATGATGCAGCTGATGATGATGATGGTGCTCATGATCTAGTCTATATAACTATGTTGATGCTACCGGGTGAATGGTATGTTTTGTGCTCAAGACCATTACCTGTAATACCTCCCTAGCTAGGAGGGAGTGTTGATATTATGGTAGCTGCGGGAGGTATTTACCTCCACGTGTAAACCTAACAAGGATAGAATACTCCAGGAAGCAAGAATAAACCCTAATGAGTTGGCTAATAACCCTAGAAGACTTGTCGGCTCAAGAAGATAATTTATATTAGGTTATTAGCCTCCAAGAGAAGAAGTCGGCTAGAAATAATAATATATACTGAACAAACAGATACCCAAAATGAGAAGTTGGCCCAGGTAGTTAGCCAAAATTAGTATAAATACATGAGGCCAGTTCTCATTCTAGCAGGCAGTCTCAGAATTGCAGTGCCTAGTCTTGTGCGCACTGGAGTTGCCCAGTTTCTGTGTAGGTTTGGAGGATAGCTGGCGTTGCAGCTGCTACAACTAGCAGTTACGCTTGGACTATCTCTTGGCTAGGGTTTGGACTATCTGATCAACTCTTGTTGATGCACTATCCTTGGGGAAAGGTGCACTACCCTTTGTTTGGCTATCTAGCCTAGGGTTTGCTTCCAGAGTGATTCTCTGTCAAGCTTAAGGTGCTCGGAGGGTGGCTTCGGCCTATGGTTGGGTGACAAGGGTATTGTCAATGGTAAAACGAGCACATCCACTTATATTCTAATAGTTTTGATCTTGAAGTCTTGATAATTTTTGATGTATTGTTGAGAAAGATTTAGGTTTTATTATGTTGGGATTGGTATTGGTTCAATGGTGATTATTGTCTTGGGTGGCAGTGACCATTTTGACATAAGACAATACAATTTTTTAACATGACAAATAAAATGAAAGCATTTAGTGTACATGTACCCCACACAAATGTGATTGTCTCCTCACTTAGCTTGACTATGGTCAGGTGCCCTTGAGAGCAGAGGAGATTACAAAATGAGTTAGTGGGATATGATATAGACCGGGCCAGACCTTCGCTCATTGAACGCTCACGGGTGAGAATGGAATCAATACCTATAGATCCCACCCTAAATGTATGGGGCTAAATAGGCTCTATAGACCCTCCATACCGTAGCTAAAATGTTAACAAATAGGGATGCAATATAAATGACAATAAAAGAGGGAGGGAGGAAAAAATCTTTTAAAATTGTGTTTCCTCTTTGAGGAAAATATATTTTTAAATCACCAATGTGGTGCATAAAGTGAAAGTTGTTTGTGACTCTAAAAACACTAATCCATTGTGATGACCTAAACAAATTTGGTCTAACAAAGAAGCCAAAGAATTATGATAAATCAATGGGATTAGAAAAAGTATAGTTATTGTAGTATGCATTGGAGATGCGCCACATGCCTAAGCGATTCATCAAAAAAATCACTGGGCACCATGGTTGCCTACCCAAGTGAGCCACAATGGATGTGAGCCAACCCATATGCGGTCTTTAGAGAAAGGGCTATACCATTAATTATGGATGGTACATGAAAAATGCTAATCAAGGCGCAACCCTGTAACACCCAGAGAGACTTGCATAACATTGGTGTTGTTGAGAAGTACATACATATAATAAGGCACAATATCAGGTCAACAATTTAAGTTTTATTTTAGCAACTTTCATTTGAAAGGGAGGTGGGGTGGCATAATGAAAGCATCGTATTTTGACTTTCTAGCTATTTCAAGCTTTAGCATTAACAAAGACAAAGAATACAAAGATTTGTTTGAGAGGCAATTTTTGAACTCTAGTGGTTGAGAGCACTTGCGTCTCTTGTATGTGCAAGATGTTGGATCAAACAATGAGCTCCCACAAGGTATTAAATGCATTTTTTTTTATATAAACCTTATGTTAATAGAAATTATTGTCAATGGTTAATAAATGTGATCAATAATAACAATGATGTGTTAAAGTTAGTGGTTAACTAGTTAAACTACAATAACCAACTTAAACACTATGCAATAATGAAATGAAGTATGATCAAGTTTAGAATGTTAGTTATATATTGGGAAATCTACTTTATACTCTTGTAATGTAATAGTTGCAACATCAATACATTAACATTTATCATTCTCTTTAAACATGTTATTGTCTTGTGCACCTATATAAATTCTTACATATAAATGAGGTCTTCTAAAACAATTAAAATAATGAGACTTATGCTAATAATAATTATTATTTTTATGTTTCCTATGGAAAAAATACAAATTTGGATGACATTTATCATTCTCTTTAAACATGTTATTATCTAACGCAACCATATAAATTCTTACATATAAATGAGGTATTTGAAACAATTAAAATAATGATACTTATGTTAATAATTATTATTTTTCTATGGAAGAAATAAAAGTTTGGATGGACTCATCACTGTAGTTTATTGATATATTTTATCTCCAATTACCAATTTTGAATTTTGTTTGCATGTTAATTTGTTGTTCACCCACTAGTTTTGCTTTTGTCCACAACATCATTCCCTACATCATTTGCTTTCTCATTTTTCTATGTACAATCCATGTGGTGATGTTTGGACCAATCAATATTTGTAATGATTCTAGACATGACCAACATAAATAATCCGAAACAAATATACATTTTCACATAAGGTCATCTAACATAATTGTTTGTTGCCTTTGGATTTCTTTTCATTCGACCCAAGAAGTCATTGTAAATTGGTGTAGATGGTCAAGGATCATTTGATCGCGCTTGAAATTGTTGGACATTTGATTGGAAGAAAATACCAACATTCAAATGTAGAATTTTGATTCAACAAATGCAACGACTTTTGCATTAACCTTTGGTCTCATGGAAACTTGATAAGAATGTTAAAGACTTGTTAGAGACTTTATTGAACATTTTGATAGAAATAAGACATAAGCTACCAATAAATAAGTAAATAATGGTGACATTGAGCATGTTAGAAATAAGACATAAGCTACCAATAAATAAATAAGTAAATAATGGTCACATTGAGCATGTTAGCCAATATGTCAAGAAACGACAATAAGAAAATCAAGTTTTTAAACTTTAAGATTTATATAACATATAAACAGATAAACCAACAATAAATATCCAAATAATTTTCGCATTACCTAAGACACCAACAAATAACAATGAAAATATTAAGAAAATATTAAGGATAATTTTCGCATTACCTAAGACACCAACAAATAACAATGAAAATATTAAGAAAATATTAAGGACTTGTTAAGGACATTATTGAACGTTTAGATGGAGTAAGCAAGAAAGATAGCAATAAATACATAACTAAATAATGGTCATATTAAGCATGGTAGCCAAGATGCAATCACATTCCAAAACTAGCATTATAATTTTTAATCTAGCATAATAATAGGACTTTGATATATTTTATGTTGATTGATTTTTTTTCTTAACTAGCATTATAATGAATTTCTATAAAATATATTAAAGATTATGTAGTTATGAAAAGTAAATATATAAAAATTTTTACAAAATATATTTTTAAAGGTTTTGTTGTGAATCAATATGCCATTTTAATTTAACTATTATTTAATAATATTTTTTAAAAATATGTTTTTGTAAATTATAATTTTATAAATTGTTAAATAATAATAACAACAACAACAATAATAATTATTTTAAGGTCACGACTAAGACCAAGATATGTGATTTGTAAATTATTGTGGATATTTTATTGGATAGTTTGTCACAACAAATCTAACAAAATACTGAAATATTTATTGTGAAGGTTAATTTCCTTTAGATCTCAAATTCTTTAATTACTAGATTTCTGCTTAAAATGTAAGAAATAGTTGAAATGTGAAAAATAAAGAACACAAATAAATACTCACACACCATCCACAAATAAACACAAGATATAACTTGGGTAACCCAATACGGGAGAAAACCCAACTAGAAGGTGAGGCTTCTCTGCTCTTTTTTTTCAAATGTAAGTACAAAGAAAGAGACACTCTATGTGGAGTTTCCTTTGACACTGTGGCCTGTATGGTTTCCATAGAATCTCTCCTCTACTATGCTCTCAAATTAACACTCCAAAATCACTTTGTTCAACTACAAAACAAATACAATATTAAAGAATGGAACCCCCTTCTCCTCCTAGTGACCCAATATTTAACATAGCCCAATAGTCCTCTAGGGGTAGGGTTTTGACTTCGTCAACCCTCAATTAGTGATAAGGTTTGTACCTTATAGAATCTTCTTGAAAGTCCACACTTGGCTAACCCCATATGTTTGAGTAAGGGGGGGGGGGATGACGTGGCATCCACTCGTACCATGATGGTCAATAAGGTAGGTCAACTTACAAAGGGAATAACTTTCACATATGAGCTCTGATTGAGGCATGGTTTCCACCGTTGGAAAGGTCTAAGAGTGTAGAACTCAGTCAAGGGTTTACACACAAGTTTTGAAAACCAAAACCCCAAAAAATTCTGTTTAATTCCTCAAAATGGCTCCAGAAGGTTTCAAACCCCAATTTTCCAAACTGAGACCTGGCATTAAAATGGCCTTGTAAGCTGATTCCTCCAACTTTTTCCACTCTGAAAGAATCGATATAGATGAAAAGTAATATAGTGATCCAGTCTAGATCACAACTGCCCATTTAAGGAGGCTTTTGGTCCCCCAAATATTACTGAATGAGGCGAGGAAAATTTTCCTCTACCTTCTCCCTGGAGTGACACTTTTCTTTGCCTGAAAGCTTTCTTTTCAGCCCAATCTTCCGAAGGTCATGATGCCCCTATCATGTAGTTATAGAATGCTTCGAAAAAATTGTATCCTATGCCAACTCCGCCCGAGCATCTAGTGTTAATTTATTTATGGAAGGTGGCACCTTCTCCTCCTCTTGATCCAACATGGAAGGCTCATAGAGTTTGAGATTCTCCACATTTAGTGTCGAGTAAATTCACACGTGTGGAGGTAGACTGAGTTTGTAGGCATTATCTCCCACCTTCTCCAATATATTGAAAGGGCCATACCGCTGAGCCATGCTCTTCTTACTAGGACCCTATTAATATTTCCTTGTTCAACTGTAACCAAAATCTGTCTCCGACTTTGAATGACTTCTCGATTCTGTGTTGATCATGTCTGACCTTGTATTTTTCTTGTGCATTCTTCAATGTCTCCTATACTTGCCAATGGATTTGCCTAATCTTCTCAATTTGTTTTTCTCTCAATGCATCTCCTGTGAGGTCTTCCCTCACTTCTTGTTGTTGTCCATATACAACATCCAAGGGTGAAGGTGGAAAATATCTAAATCAAGTTTCAAAAGGTGACTTACTAGTAGAAGTGTGGACTTCTCTATTATAAGAGTGCTATATGTATATCAAATTAAATTCCTCCCAGGCATTTTAGATACTTATGATTGTAACCCCTCAAAATCTGCACCAAATTCTTGTTGACTACTTCTGTTTGCTCATCTGTTTGTGGATGGAATTCTGTAAATCTCTTCAACTTAGTCTCAGTCTTTTCCCACAATGTAGTGAAAAACATGTTGAGAAATATGGTATCCCTGTCTGAAATGATGCTCCTTGGTATCCCAAAGTGCACCCAAACCTATTCAAAGAACATGTAAGGTATGGTAAAGATAAGGGATGGTATAGACCTTGCTTCCTGTTACTGGGTGATCCAGGTGGATATTGGTGGCCACCCACCTTTTCTAACTAGCTCAAAACATTTTTCTGGCAATTTTGGTAATTTACTATTTTTAGCAGTTTTTAACTTCAAAGCCATTTTAAGGGCCTAAATGAAGGTTTTTCGGGATCGATATTCTCAACCAAAGGCTCTGATTGAACCCCCAAAATGAATCTATTGGACGATACCTTTCCAACGAGCTATCGTGCACCCCAAATAGAGATTGTATGCCAAAGTTACGCCCCCGAGAAATTGATACACCAAACTACCCAAAAAAGGGTCCAAAAAACTGTTGGCTTTTCATCTTCCGAGGTTAGGGTTTTGGATTTTATTTATGATTAAAATTCCTTTGGAGCCTCATTGTAATTCATATTCTTGCAAATGCGAGTAGCGGACACATCTCTTCTCAGAGATAAGCTGCCATCATTCTAGTGAGTCTTTCACTCTGTATTTTTACAGTCTTTGTACATTTTTGCTCATTAATAGAAAATTGTGTATTACTATATCTCTATGTTTATGGTTGCATATTTGATACATTTCTGTTATATTATTGGATATCCAAGATTTTTCTGTACATTTCTTTATTATATCTCCACTCTCATTTTGTGCCGAAAATAATCCAGATCAGTGGTATCAGAGCAGGCTTCTCTTGATCGTTTTTCAGTGCATGTTCTCGACGAGGTCTGAGTACAGAAAGTTGGATCTCGAGCTTGTATCTCTTGAATAAAATTTCTCTCACACGTCCAAGAAACCCTCCATGGCGGAATAAAATAAAAATGAAAGAGCAGATGATTCTATTAATCTGTTGCTTGAGAAAGCTCTCACGCGATAGAGAGACGAAATGATGGAGATTTTTTCCCACTTCCTTCAACGCCTGCTAATAACAACAGGTGCATCCTCATCAAACAACCACTTTGGAAGTACCTCACCTTTCAAGGTACAAGTTAATTTTGATATTCCCATATTTGAAGGACAGATAGATGCAGATGCCTTAGAAAAATGGTTAAATCTGCTAGAAGGTTATTTCTCTGTTCATAATTTCTCCGATAGGGAAAATATCACCTTCGCACTCCTTAAGGCTCTCCCCCATGTCAAACATTGGTGGGAAACTTATCGGGATCAAATGTCCACAGAGGAGTTTGGAATATATGGGGCCGAGCCCACTTGGTATTTTTTTGTGGATGCGGTAAAGGAACAATATTTCCCTATTGGAAACTATGAGGACCACTACATGAGATGGACCACACTGCAACAAGAAAGGGGCAAAGAAGTTTCGGAGTTCACCAATACCTTCCATACCTTGCGCACCAAGCTAGGTATCAAAGACTCCAAATGACATTTGGTTCTGAAATACCGTGGGGCTCTACACAGATACATCCAAATTGAAATGGATTTTCTAGACATCTCATCACTCGGTTTTGCTTATCGATATTCTATTAAAATCAAGTAGAAGTTTAAGCACCAGAACAAACAAGAGTTTGGGTTTGAAAATCCACAACAACCAAAGTATGATAAAGACAGACCTAATAAACAACATCCTGAAAATGAGTCCAAGCCACAGGAAAATAAGGGTCACAGAAAGATGGAGAAGGACACTGAAAAAATGGTGTGATTTCCATAAAATCCCCTGGCACAACACCAATGAATGTCGCTAAAAACAGTTATTGGTGGCCGATATAAAAGACAAGGAGACGAACCCTGATTCATAATTTGATTATGAAAATACTGATAGAAGATAGATCATCGACGCATACTCCACTGCTATTGTCGCGACCACAACAATTTAACCAGAAGAACCAACAGATTCTGAAGAGGGGGAGCACCTTTTTCATTCACAGATGTGGGTGAAGGGGACCTCGCTACATTTTATTGTTGATAGAGGAAGCCAAAAGAACCTCATCTCAGCAGAGGTCGTGAAACAATTGGGATTGTTGATAACACCACACCTGAAACCGTACAACATCGGGTGGCTTCACTAGGGAGGATATATTCGTGTCAGTTAACAGTGTCGATTGTCATATGACATCCATCCCTTCAAGGACAAGGTATTATGTGATGTTTCCCCCCCTGTATGTCTGTGATTTTCTCTTGGCCCAACCATATATGTGGAAGCACCATGCTATTTATGAGTGTCGACCCCGTAGTGTTATTGTTACTATGGGGGGTCATCTCTACAGGATACCAGAGGTAATTTCGACTATTGTCCCACCTAAAAAGTGCTGCAAGGTAGTATCTCATACTACAAAATTCAACTTCTTCACAGTCTATTCAAAGCGTGAATAAAAGAACACCATTGCAGACTCAGTCCAAGCACCTTATATCCAACAGAAGCAGGTCGATAAGATTGCAGCAAAGTGTAAAGATTCCTTCTACACATGGGCATATCATGTATCCAGACTAGTTAAAAGGGTCCAACCCTTCCAGACACAGGTTTGTGACAACATTCAACAAGCTAAGCAACACAACTTCTCGAACAGGGCAAGCAACTCATTAAGATGCAGATTCAACAAACACTTTTCCCTCTCCCCCGAGCAATAAACAAAATGGAGACCATTGCTTCCTAAGGAGGGAGGATTGATCCAGGTGGATATCAGTGGCCACCCACATTTTCCAACTGGCTCAAAACAATTTTCTGGCAATTTTGAGAATTTACTATTTTTAGCATTTTTTAAACTTTCAGGGCCATTTTGAGGGCCTAAATGAAGGTTTTTTGGGATCGATCTTCTCAATAATATCCAAAGTCTTTGATTGATCCCGCAAAATTAATATCCTCTACTATACCTTTCCAACGAGATATCGTGCGCCCCAAATTGAGATTGTATGGAAAAGTTACGCCCTCGGAAAATTGATACACCAAACTACCCAAAACAAGGTCCACAAAACTGTTGGATTTTCATCTTTCGGGGTTAGGGTTTTGGATTTTATTTAAGATAAAAATTCCTTTGGAGATTCATTGTAAAATCATATTCTTGTGAATGCGAGTAGCGGACACATCTCTTCTCAGAGATAAGCTGCCACCATTCTAGCGAGTCTTTCACTCTGTATTTTTACAGTCTTTGTACATTTTCACTCATTAATAGAAAATTGTGTATTACTGTATCTCTATGTTTATGGTTTCATATTTGATACATTCCTTTTATATTATTGGATATCCAAGATATCTTTGTACATTGATTTATTATATCTCCACTCTCACTTCATGCCCAAAATAATCCAGATCAATGGGCTTGCTGGAACAACAAAGTATACATCTTCTAATATACCGTGCTACATATTCTTTCATTAATGCATATACATAAAATAGTAAAATGCGGAAAATGAGAAGTATTACAACATGAAATAAAATAACTAAATAGACAAGGGTTGATAATGGAGTTTACCCATGTTGGGCTACGTCTTCGGGTTCTCTCAAAATGTTTTTATATCCAAAAATAGGCCTGAACCTGTTCAACAACGGTTCTCTATTCTGTTGCATAGGCTTACATGGCCTGCTTAATCCTTTCCCAAAAGGAATCAACACCAAATTTAGATCAAAACCCCTTTTCCCCCACTTTAAATAAACTGAAAATTGACTTTAAAATAATAAAAGTCAAATTATGTATCAAAATACACCGCCGATGCATTGGAAATGTTTTTGATTGAATAATGGAAATTTGGGGGTTCAAATTCTGACTTGGACGCGATTTTGAATGATATGCGTGGATTTTTCAAATCAAAAATAAATTTGGTGAACACTCTAAATAGGTCGGACTGTTTGGCACATTGGAAAACTTTATGGCAGAAGGCACTAGGCCTGGAGGAGGTCGAGGGTTTGACCTCACTGGCCTGCAGTTTATGTGTTTTATCAACCAACATTCACTTTAATTAAATTACATTGACATATGTTTCAATTTTTTCCCTCGTGGCCTAGTGGTAAGGCATAGAGATTTTATCTGATAGGGCATGGGTTCTATTACCCCGCCGATTGATACAAACTACTTTTTTGACCTTAGCCCATATTGTCCATTCTCAGGATGCCACGTGCCACCTTCCGATTGATCCACTTGTTTTCATAGTCAATGCCACATATGTTGTACAACCACCTTGCTATACTACCACATGTCACACAATGACCTTGAAAGTGTCATCCATCCATACATTCCATGTGTCATCCATTTGTACATGCCATGTGTTAGCCATCCGTACATGCAACGTGTCAGTCATCCGTACATGTCACATCATCACATTTGTACAGTCCTTATACTGCCATGTCAGCACACAATTCATTCCGTACTGTGCCACATGTCCTGTCCTATTGACTTTTTTCCTGTTTGTAAAAAAAATCAGAACACAATAACTTATGGATACTGTGTCAGATTGATCTGATTCAAGCGTCGTTGGAAATCTCTTGACAAGCTCTCTGACTTGGTATCACTTTCAAAATAATTTGAGAACACCAATTTTTCCTTGGTCATGGATCCTCCTAGATCAATATAGGGCTTCCTCCTTGCATCAAAATTGCTCCCATGACATACCCACTTGCATTTTTCTCCACTTTGAAAGGATTTTTCAAGTTTGGTTAAGCGAAAACTGGTGCTTGACTGATATTTATTTTCAGCTCATCGAAATCCTTCTACTAATTCTTCCCTCGATGGAAACTCTTACCACACACTGTTGTAGTGTGGAGTGTTGTAGCTACCATTGAAAATGAAGTTATGAATTTCCACAAGTACCGTGCAACCCAAAAAAAACTCCTAACTTCAATGATATTTGTAGGAATTGGCCATTTCATGATGGGATCCATCTTTGCAAGATCTATCTTGAGCTCCCCTGCATCGATCACATACCCTAAATACACTAATGAATGCTAAGAAAACATACATTTATTGAGGTTATCCAATATATGGTGCTTCTTTAGAGTCTCTAACACTTGCATGAGATGTGAGAATTTATCCTCCCATGTAGCAATATAAACCAATATATCATTCAAATAGACTATAACAAATGAGTCTAGATATGGGTGTAATAGACAATTCATCAGTCTCATAAATGTAGCTGGTGGATTACATAAACCAAATGGCATGATCAATCATTCATACAAACCTTGCCTTGTATTGAAGGCGGTCTTCCAGGTTTGTTTTTACTTGACACGTACCTAGTGGTATCTTGATTTGAGATCCAATTTGGTGAAATATTTTGCATGTTGAAACTAATTTAATAGTTCATCAATCCTGGGTAGAGGGTACCAATTTTTGAGTGTGATATTTTTCAATGCTTTGTATTAGATACACATTCGCCAAGTCCCATCCTTATTTGGTACAATTATGATAGGTGACCCACAAGGTGAGGTGCTTGGTTGGATCACACCCTGCTCCAAGAGATGTTGCAATTAATTTTTCACTTCATTTGCTTCCAAAATGAACTATTTGTATAACCCAATATTCGACAATGGGGAGTGTAGAAATAACTGTATTTCATGCTCCACTTCGCTCTTGGGTGGTAGCAATTTAGGCTCCTGAAACACTCCTTTGTATGCTTGTAGAAACTCCTCCAATTGATGTTTCTTCTATTTAGTGCACCTCTCTAGGGATGCCTATACTCTTATCGACTCATCATCAAACTTATTTTCTCTTAAGAAAAGTAAAACATATTTCTTACTGGAACTAATCAACTTCTTGGCTTGGTTGGCACTTACCAGTGAGATCTTTGACTTTCCTTTATGTGTGTTGATGATGTAGGAATTACCATTCTTGATGAGTCGATAATGTTTGGATCTCCGCATGAATATTGCATCCCTCATATACATGTAGGAGCTTCCAAACACTACTCCACATACGTCAAGAGGTACCATGCCCAATTCAACTTCATTAATAAAGTAATCACTTACAATAAATTTAATCTTACACTATTTTGGTACCTTGATATTTGCATCCTTATTTACCCATCCTAATGGATATGATTAAGGATCATTTTGAGCTTGTAATCCAAGCTTGCTGACCAGATTCATTGCTATTCGAACCAGAGTCAAACATAGCATATATCTTGGTATTCTTGGCCTAAATCTTAATGTGGAAGAGTTTGTTCATCTCCTTCTCTTCCTGGTGTTGAAGGCTGATCATATTGACCTCCTTTTGCACTAATGTGTAGACAGTGTTCTCATCCACATCGTAGTTTCTTTTTCCTTGATTGCTCGAATTTGTGGCTAGAATATTTTTTTTCTTTGTATCCTTCTTGCAATTCTTCGGGTTCAACTCAAGATGTAGTTTCCAACACTTTTCCTTAGTGTGCCCATCGATATTTCAATGGTTACAATGGTTTCTAGGATCCTTGCACTGATATGTAGTGGATGCCATCTGTTTATATTATGGTAGCTGCGGGAGGTATTAACCTCCACTTGTAACCATTGATGAGACTAGAATATTCCAGGAATAAAGATGAAACCCTAAAGCATTGGACATAACCCTAGAAGACAAGTCGGCTAACAAAAAATATTTAATATTGAGTTTTTAGCCTCCAGAAAGAGAAGTCGACCCAGATAGCTAAGGAGGAGCAATATAAATACAGGACGCCATAGCTCATTTGAAAGAGACAATTCACAATTGCATAAATTTAGTGGTGTGCACTGCAAAAATTTAGTGGTGCGCAAGTCTAGAGAGTAACTGCAACTGTAGTTACTGCAACCTGTAATTTCAGTCTTTCTGGGTTGGAATTTTTGATCAGTCTTGGTTATCCTTGCTTGGTGCATTAGCATTGGTTGGATATTGATTTTCTACCAGAATTCTTCTCTGTCAAGGTTAAGGTGCTCGGGGGTGGCATTTGTGCCTATGGTTGGGTGACAATATTGCTATATTGTCTATGGTTAAATGAGGGCACCCACTTTTCTAACAGGTTATGGGCCCACACCTCTTTCATTCAGTCTAACCATTGGAAGGAAACTAATCCATAATATTATCAGGCTCGTTGAAGAACTGCCGCTAGGGTTTCTAGCAGGTGCAGTTACTGAAGCACTTCCGCTAGGGTTGCAACAGGTGCAGTTGCAAAACCCTAAAACCTCTTTCCCAACACCTTATTATGGAACACCTTACTCAAGGAGAATATATTCTAGTGCACGTAAGTCCAACACACCTATTAGCACTCTCAGAAGGCAAAAATGTCAAGATTGAGATTTTAGGTCAAAGTCAACATTTGACTAGTCAAAGTCAAAGTTTGACCAACTATCAATCAACATAAATCATGAATGAAAAGATGGATCATCTACACTATTTAGCTCTTACGTGAACTCTTGAATATGAAATGTGGATAATTGATAGTGGAGCTTCTAGGCATATGACAGGAGACCAGGTCAGACTCTCCAGTCTAAATGAAAAGAAGACATCCTACAAGGTAGAACTTGGAGATAAGAACACCTATCTAGTCGAAGGAATTGGTCAAGCCTCCATCAAATTGAAAACAAGTAACAATGTTCACTTGAGCATTGTCTTATATGTACCTGGTTTAGAAAAGAATCTTGTATCTATATCTTGCCTAGAAGATAAAGGAAATATAATAGCCTTTGTAGATGGTGAAGTACTATCTTGGTCTAAAGACTCTAGCATAGAGAATGATAGAGTTATTATAACTCTTGAAGGAAGACTATACAGGCTACTAGAATATAATGATGAAGCTCTTATACACGATGAAGACAATCCCAGTGAACTTTGGCACATAAGGTATGCTCATCTTAACTATCAAGCATTACCTTTCCTCAAAAATATGGTTGAAGGAATACCAGAACTACAATATACACATGAAGGAATTTACAGAGGATGTGCTCTTGGTAAAAATGTTAAGCAACCATTCTCAAGAAACAATAATAAATATAAGGAAATCCTAGATCTAATACATTCAAATGTTTGTGGTTTGATGCTAGTCAAATCTCTAGGAGGTTCCCTTTATTAGGTAATATTCATAGATGATTACTCAAGAAAGACTTGGTTGTATCTCCTGAAGACAAAGGATGAAGTTTTCAACAAGTTTGAAGAATTCAAAGCAGAAATAGAGAACCTCACAAGCAAGAAAATCAAGATTTTGAGAATAGATAATGGAGGAGAATACACATCCAAGGAATTTGTTGTCTTTTGCAAATAATAGGGATTAGGAGGGAGCTAACTGTTCCTCATAATCCTCAACAAAATGGTGTAGCAGAAAGGAAGAATAGATCCATTGAGGAAGCCATGAAGGTACTAATGAATGATCAAGGTTTGCCCATGTATTTATGGGGAGAAGCAGCCACAACAACAATATATTGAAGGATATGACTCCAGAAGAAGCCTTCTCAGGAAAGAAACCCAATGTGGAACAATTAAGAATCTTTGGGTGCCTTGTTTACATTCATATTTCCAAGGATAAAAGGAAGAAACTAGAACCCTTAGGAAATAAGGGAATATTTGTTGGATACAGTGAATCATGCAAAGCCTACATAATCTATATCCCCGAACAACATAAGGTTGAAGTCAATAGAGACGTGATATTCAATGAGAATATGGATTTCAAGAAATCTATAGAAGAATCCATAGAAGAATAAGACTATGAAGAGCTTAAAGAAGAAATCACCTATCTTTCAGAAAGTCAGAGTGAATAACCATAACAAATTGATCATCCGATGCAACCATGTGAACATATTGAATCAGTAACTGTACCCAAAACTATAAAAAATTCATCTTGGCTTGAAGCTACCCTACAAGAAGCAGAAAGACTCAAAGCCCCAAGTGGCACCTTTAGAGAAAGAAAAAATCCCAAAATATTCTCCATCTATGCAACATGTATGACAAAGCTTATAAATGAAGAACCGATCACATTTGAAGAAGTAACTCAAAAGAAACAATGGAAAGAAGCCATGATAGAAGAACACCAGTCCATAATGAAAAATGACTTATGGGAAATTGTGCCTAGACCCAAAGAAAAATCAGTGGTAACTTCAAAATGGGTCTATAAGATCAAACATGCATCAAACAAAAGCGTGGAAAAATACAAGGTAAGGTTCGTAGCTAGAAGGTTCTCTCAGAAGGAGGTAGAAGATTATGACGAAATGTTTTCTCCTGTTTCCATATATACTTCTATTAGAGCCATTATATCTCTTGCTACCTCCATGGGATGGAGTCTACATCATATGTATGTAAAGACAACTTTCCTCAATGGAGAAATCGAAGAAGAAGTATACATTGAACAACCTCAAGGATTTGAAGTACATTCCATAGATACTCATGTTTACAGATTAAAGAAATCTTTGTATGGAATCAAACAAGCTCCAAGAGCTTGGTATGCTAGAATAAACTACTACTTAATAAGACTTGGTTTCTCTAAGAGTCATGCAGATACAAATATCTACTAAAATTTTTTGAAAAATGCACCTATGATTCTACTGCTATATGTTGATGAATTATTATTGATAGGTGCAGAGTCTCTCATCACCTAGTGTAAGAAGGAACTAACTTTTGAGTTCGATATGAAAGATCTCAGTTTCATGCACTATTACTTGGGACTAGAAGTATGGAAGAAGCGTGGTGAAGTATTCCTTGGACAAGGAAAGTTTGCAGTAAAGATGATCCATATGGATAGCGGTGGCCTCCCACCTATTCCAACTGGCTCATTTTGGCAGTTTTCCAGTTTGGCAGTTTTTTTCCCTAGTTTTCGGGTCCCTGACTTGCGGGGCCGTTTTGAGGCCCTAAACATCGGTTTTTAGGGCTTTCCATAGTCAAGTAGACCTTCGATATATAACAACAAAATGTGTATTCCTCGGATAGACCTTTCCAATGGGCTATCATGCACCTAAAACATAGAGCATATGCAAAAGTTATGACCCCGAGAAGTTGATGTACTAACTAACCCAAATGGGGCCTACATGACTTTTGGCACTTCATCTCCCAGGGTGAGGTTTTTTGGATGTCTAGGGTTTTTGACATTCCTGTTTATCGTAAAAAGGCCTTCATGGCYTGATTGTAATAATATTCTTGCAAATGAACGCAACCGTCACATCTCTTCTTAGAGATAAGTTGCCACCATTCTAGGAAGGTTGTTTCCATTGCATTTTACAGTTTCAACTTATTTCCTTATTGAATAGAAACCAAAATTAYTGTATATATGTTATTCTGTGTTAAGCATATTTTGATAATAATCTGTATTCATTTCATTCTTCAAATATATTCCGGATCAGTGGTATCATAGAGGTCTGCTGCTTGTAGTTCTTAATGCATGTCCCCAACGAGGTCAAGGTACAAAGAATTGGGTCTCGAGCTTGTTTCTCTTGAGGAAAAAATATCTCGCACGCCCAAACAACCTCTCATGGGATAATAAAAGAAATATGATGAGACATAACATCCATTCAAAATGTTTCTCGAGGAATCCCTCACGCAACAGAGGAGCAAGATGATGGATAGTTTTGTGCAAATCCTTCCGTGACTACCAAGATGCGACACATCTTCCTCAAACGGAGGCGCCACCACCTTCAAGGTAAAAATCAACTTCGATATTCCTATATCTAAAGGTTATATAGAAGCATATGCAATAGACAAATGGTTGAATCTGCTAGAAGGTTATTTCTCTGTCCATAACTTCTCGAATAAAGAAAATATTAGTTTTTTTCTCCCTAAATCCGTCCCCGATGTCAAAGATTGGTGGGAAACTTTCTGTGAGCAAAAGGAAACATAGGAACCCTCATTATTTAAAGTCATAGTCACTTGGGATTCCATTAAGGAACAATACTACCTTGTTGGAAGTTATGATGACCTGTACACAAAATGGACCACGCCGTGGCAAGAAAGAGACCAAGCAGTGCTCGAGTTCACAAATATCTTCCGTACCTTGCGCACCGAGATGGGTATCAAATATTCTGAGTGACATTTGGTGCTCAACTATCACAGTGGTCTGCATAGATACATTGAGGCCAAAATGGATTTTATGTACATCTCATCCTTGGGAGTCACCTACCGATATGTCGTCAAAATCGAGTAGAAGATCAAACAAAAGACGCAGAAATTTGGGCCTGGGAACCAATCACAAAAAAATCTAGGAAAGGGTGGCCCCAACCTGCAAAACAAAGGACAGAGAAAAGATAGACAAACATAGGACAACCAGTCCAGGCTGCAAGAAAAGGACATCAGAAAGACAAAGAAAGATACTGGGAAGTGGTGTGACTTCCAAAAGAGCCCTTGACATAACACTGCTAATTTCCACTCGAAGCAATCACTAGTGGATGAGGTGAAAGCCTCTGAATCAGATGCAAGTTCTGACTCTGTGTTAGAACCAACAAGGGGTAGACAAATAATTTACATAGAACCCAATTCTACCGTTGCTACCACCAAGATCTAGCATGGTGAACTAGACGAGATAGAGGAAGGAAAACACCTTTTTCATTCATGGATGTGGGTGAAGGGTACCCCGATTCACTTCATTGTTGATAGAGGTAGCCAGAAGAACCTCATCTCAACAAAATTTGTCAAGCGACTTGCCCTATTGAAAATTCCACACCCGCAACCCTACACCATCAGATGGCTTTGCCAAGGAAGCGACATCCGCGTCAACCAACAATGCCACCTATCATACGACATCAAGCCCTTCAAAGACAAGGTATTGTGTGATGTTTCCCCTCTCAAAGTTTGTAATGTTCTTTTTGGCCAACCATATTTATGGAAATGTCATGCTGTATATGAGTCTAGGCCTCAAAGTATTATTATTACTTTGAACAAGAAATTGTACAAGATACCTGAGGTAGTCCCACCTAGTGCTATTTCCTTGATCTCTGCCAAGTAATGTAGAAAGGTCATCTCTCACATAGGGAAGTTTTTCTTCTTCATGATTCGCTCGCAGAATGAGAAAAATATCACAACCACATCCAAGGTCTCCATGATCGACCTCTCCACACATCAGAAGCAAGTGGATAAGTTCATGAAAGAATACACAGATATATTCTCCTCACCTGCCGAGGTACCTTTGCACTGTCAGGTCAAACACCCCATCGATCTAACCCCTGACGCACTGCTTCCGAATGGGAAAATCTACCTCCACTCTCTGTTAGAGAATAAGGATATCAAGAGGCAGATCCAAGAACTTCTCCACAAGGGGCACATCCGTTTCAACTCATAAGCTTGCAGGAGCCCAACCATGCTGGTACAAAGGAAAGATGGAGCTTGGTGACTCTGCATTAATTACCGGGCCCTAAATAAAATAAAAGTCATAAAACGATACCTGATTCCCCAAATCAACAACCTCCTTGATCATCTCACGGGGGCCAAATACTTCAGTAATATTGATATAAAGTATGGATACCACTAGGTCCCGATAGAATAGACATATGTATGGAAGACCGCCTTCAAGTCAAAGGAAGGTTTTTTTGAATGGTTGGTCATGCCCTTTGGTTTGAAAAATGATCCAACCACTTTCATGAGGATGATGGACGATATCGTGTGACCATTCACCAATACTTTTGTAGTGGTGTATATGGACGACATCCTCATTTACAACAAGACTTGGGAAGAACACTTGCAACATATTCAGTAGGTTGTGCACACCCCACGACAACACCAACTCTACGCCAACTTGGGAAAATTATCCTTCGGCATGGACAAGGTTCATTACCTGGGACACATCGTTGATCAACATGACGTACATGTGGATCCAACCAAAATCCAAGTCATCCGTGACTGGCCAGCCCCAACCACACTCACTAAGATTTAGAGCTTCTTGGGCCTTGCCAATTTCTACCGCAGGTTTGTGTTGGGATTATCCCATATTGCACGGGCCCTCAGCCAAGTAACCATGGGTGGTGGTAAGGAAAAATTTGTGTGGGGCCAATCCCAACAACAAGTGTTTGATGATTTGAAGTAGCGCTTGTGATTATCCCCAGTACTTTCACTATCGGACCTGCAACAACCCTTTGAGATTGAGACAAATGCTTTAGACTATGCTGTGGGCACTATTCTCACTCAGCATGACCACCCTGTGGCCTATCATAGTGAGACACTATCAGATGCTGTCCATAAGTACCCTAATTACAAAAAATAAATGTACTCCATTGTGCAAGCTTGCCGCCAATGTAGACATTACATTCTTGGGAAGGAGACAATCATCCACATTGATCATAATCCACTGCAGTTCATGTAGACACAAGAAAAATTGTAGAATGACCGCCATCAGAAGTGGTCCATGTACTTGCAACAATTCCACCTCAACATCAAGTATAAAACGAGAAGCACCAACTGAGTCGCTTATTGCCTCAACAGACTGCCAATCACGACACTCACCACAGTGCTAGAATCTTGCATCCATGAGACCTCTGGATGGCCCCAACTCTATGAGATAGATCCAGACTTCATTACCACCTACCAAATATTGGGCGCAAATGTAGTTGTTGCTAATTTCCATCTTTAGGATGGGATGTTGTGCCGTCTGGGCCATATCTATGTTCCATTAAGCAAGCGAGCGAAGATGATATGGGAAGCCCACTAGATTCGGGTGGTAGGACACTTCGACGTCGAAAAGAAAATGGAAATGACGCAGAAACATTTCTACTGGATGAAACTTTGATAGGAGGTCCTCAAGTATATCAGGTCCTGCATTGCCTGCAATTTCCAAACCGACCACTAAGAAATAGGGCCTGTAAACCCCTCTTTCTACTCTTGACAAGCCATGGGAATCCATCTCATTGGACTACATGTTAGGCCTCCCGTCCACCAAGCGGGCCAATGACTGTGTTTTTTTGGTTGTGGATCATTTTTCTAAGATGGTGATTCTGGCCTCATGCAAGAAGAGAATCATTGTAGAGGCCACTACCAAGATCTTCTTTGAACGAGTCTGGGTACATTTTGGAATCCCACAAACCATTTTTCTCATATCGGGATAGTCGATTTCTCAACACATTCTAGTCAAGCCTCTGGTCACTACTGGACACCAAGCTCACCAAATGCACCTCCTTCCACCCCTAGACAGATGGCCAAACTGAGGTCATAAATCGAATGATCATGCATATCGTACGCATGTATAATTCCAAGCACCCTCACACATGGGATGAGAGTCTCCCCTATGTTCAAAATAGCTACAACCGAGCCCTGCATAGCTCAACTGGCCACAACCCCTTTCAGGTGGGGTTTGGATTCCAACCATTGGGTCCCATAAATGTTGCACTACCCCTTGTGGTCACCTCGATTGACTCATACCTTGCTCCAACTGAAGTTGACAAAGATACCCAGTTCATTGAGCGGATCCAACACATCCGCCAACGTGTTTAGGATATCCTACAGAAGTCCAATGACAAGTACAAGTAGCGACATGATCAACACAGGGTGCCACATAAGTTTCAGGTGGGAGACAAAGTTTGGTTGCACTTGCAGAAAGAGCACCTTAAAGGACACCATCGGAATCTTTTCCCACTCCGTTATGGTCCGTACACCATTACCAAGGATGTGGGTGATAATGATTTCAAGCTCAACATTCCTCCTTTCCTTGGCTTGCACCCAATGTTCAATGTGGATATCCTTTGACCGTATTTCCCACCATTATTGGACACCTCAAAGATAACAGAACAAATGGAACCAACAAAGATGAACCCCAACTACATACAACAAGCATCCAGTGATCATATTGTGGAAAAACAAATCAAGGGGACTCACCCACAAAGGATCTAGCTTTATCGAGTTGTCAAAGCAGGGCAGCTCCTGCACCAAGGCAAGTGGCTCACCTAAGGCCAAATTCAACATAAATTTCCTCATCTGATGGGGGAAATCAACGTAATGGAGACCATTGGTTCCTAAAGGGGAAGAATTGATCCATATGGATTTCGGTGGCCTCCCACCTATTCCAACTGGCTCATTTTGGCAGTTTTCCAGTTTGGCAGTTTTTCCCTATTTTTCGGGTCCCTGATTTGCGGGGCCATTTTGAGGCCCCAAAAAACATTTTTTAGGGCTCACCATAATCAAAATGACCTGTGATAAATAGAAAAAAAACGTGTAGTCCTCGGATAGACCTTTCCAACAGGCTATCGTGTGCCCAAAACGAAGATCGTATGAAAAGTTACGACCTCGAGGAGTTGATGTACTAACTTACCCAAACAGGGCTCACATGCGTTTTGGCGCTTCATCTCCTAGGGTTAGGTTCTTTGGATGTATAGGGTTTTTGACATTCCTATTTACTGTAAAAAGGCCTTACGGGGCCCACATGACTTTTGGTGCTTCATCTCCTAGGGTTAGGTTTTTTGGATGTCTAGGGTTTTTGATATTCCTGTTTATTGTAAAAAGGCCTTCAAAGCATGATTGTAATCATCTTCTTGCGAATGAGCGCAACCGTCACATCTCTTCTCAGAGATAAGCTGCCACCATTCTAGCAAGATTGTTTCCGCTGCATTTTACAGTTTCAGCTTATTTCCTTATTGAATAGAAACCATATTTACTGTATATATGTTATTCTATGTTAAACATCTTTTGATAATAATCTGTATTCATTTCGTTTTGCAAATATATTACAGATCAAAAGATTCTTCAGAAATTTGGAATGATGGATTGCAAATCCATGGCCACTCCTATGACCACAGATATAATAAAAGTAAGAGACTCATATTCTGATCCAATAGACCCGTCCCTATATCGACAATTGATTGGGTCATTGATGTATCTAGTAAATACTCGACCAGATATTTGATTTGCTGTAAACACTTTAAGCCAGTGCTAGGTTGAACCCATACATGATAATTGCAAAGCTTCAAAACATGTTCTAAGATATATTTGTGGGAAACTAAACTATGGTTTTAGATACACCTCATCCAATCATATACAACTTCATGGATTCATAGATTCAGATTGGGCAGGGAGTGCAGAACACAGAAGAAGTACTTCAGGGATGTGTTTCAGCTTGGGCTCTGCTATGATATCATGGGCCAGCCATAAAAAAAATTATGTTGCACTCAACGCAATAGACGCATAATATATTGCAACATGTGAGGCATATACCGAAGCAGTATGACCGAGGAAGCTAATTTCTGGATTATTTGTTCAGGTACCAGATTCGACCGTAATATATTGTGATAATCAGAGTTGTATAAGGATATCCAAACACCCGTGTTTCATGACCGTTCGAAACATATTAAGATCAAATACTACTCTATTTGTGATAAATTCCAGGAAGGAGAAGTGAAAATCCAGTATATCTCCACAGATGAGCAGGTAGCAGAGATTTTAACAAAGCCTTTGTCCAAGATAAAGTTTGCGTACTTAAGGGAAAAGTTGGTGCTCGTGGAGATAACTCCCTTAGCTGAAAGGGAAGAGATGGCTCCCCAGGTTGTGAGGGAGAACTGATATATATTATTGATTCATGGTCAATCATTTTCCAGTTTAGAAAATGGTCTAGGTTGGGCAGTTCCTTTCCAGTTTGGAAAGTGGTTTGAGATTTCTGATGGACAAAAATTTTCAATTTCAGAAAATGGTCTAGATTGGATAGTAATTTTCATAATGAAAATGGTCCGATAGATTTCTGATGTACCATAGACATCGATTCCCCTTGTGGCTAGTGTGGGGGAATGGTCTATGAAAATCATTCTTCTTGGCAGTCACTCTGAGTAGTGGTCAAGTAGAATGGTCTGCCTCACCAGGTAGTCATTCTTTCGAAGTTCACAGTTGTGAGCAGTTTCGAAGAATGGTTCATTTTGGAGGTTGGTGCAGGGCAGTCATTTCCTTAAGAAATGGTCCAGACAGCCATTCCCTAGGGCAAACTCATTCTCTCCAGGTTGCACTATAATTAGTGCTGGAGGAATGGCCCAGTTAGGTGAATGGTTCAGGCTAAAAAATCAGGGACAATTATTCTTCTATGCTTAAGAAGAATAGTCCAGATAGCCCATGGCTGCTGTTTTACCTTTTGAGGGTAGATGCTCTTCCAGATCTCATAGTTGTGAGTGGAAGAATGGCCCAGATGACTCATTTTGTATCGTGATATTGTTTATGCAGATTGATATCAGATGATATGTTTTTTATAGAGACTGTATGTCTCTAGATAGTAGTTTTATACTACTATGAATAGACACAATTGTGTTCTATTGGATGGCATTGTTTTGATTGCCATGGAGACTATATAGCTGGATAGTGATGATGATGCTACGAGTTGAATTTTCTATTTGTGCTCAAGACCATTTCCTTTTATAAATCCCTAGCTAGGAGGGAGTTTTGATATTATGGTATATGCGAGAGGTATTAACCTCCACTTGTAACCATTGACAAGACTAGAATATTCCAGGAAGCGAGAAGAAACCCTAAAGCATTGGACATAACCCTAGAAGACAAGTTGGCTAATGAAAATATTTAAGATTGAGTTTTAATCCTCCAGAAAGAGAAGTTGGCCCAAACATATAAGGAGGAGAAGTATAAATACATGATGCTAGATCTCATTTGGAAGATATAGCTCGCAATTGCATAAATTTAGTGGTGCGCACTGCAAAAATTTAGTGGTGCGCAAGTGTGGAGAGTAGCTGCAACTGTAGTTACTGCAACTTGTAATTTTGGTCTTTTTGGGTTGGAATTTTTGATCAATATTGGTTAACCTTTCTTGGTGCAGTAGCCTTGGTTGGCTATTGAATTTCTACCAAAATTATTCTCAATGAAGGTTAAGGTGCTCGGGGGTGGAATTTGTGCCTATGGTTTGGTGACAATATTTCTATATTGTCTATGGTTAAATGAGCACACCCACTTTTCTAACACCATCTTCTTATCCTTTCCCCTTTTTATTTTGTTCTTCCCCTCCTTGGAAGCTTCTCGATGCGCTTTCTTCTTGGAATTGCTTGGCTTCCCTTTCTTGTGGCCTATGTTTTCCATTTACTATTCTTGTACACATGCTTCGTCCACTTTCCTTGGCTTGAAAAGTATCACTTGATTTCATAGATGGATATGTAGACCCACCAGATACTTGAGGAGTACATCTGGGCTCTTGAGAGAGATACCTAGCATGATTTCCATCTTTCTAAACTTGGTGGTGTACTCCTATACACTCTTCCCTTACTTTTTTCCGAAGTAGTGCTACTAGATCCATTGGTCCTCTACATACTTGATAAGGTAGAATTGAGACTTTATGAGGATTTTGAAGTCCTCCCACCTAGTTACTGGTGGATCACCCTCCAACCTAAGTGTTTACGTATGGATTTCCCACAAGGATAAAGCATGACCCTCTAGCTTCAGTCTGCCAAATGATATAATTTTTTCTTCATCTATATGGTGAATGCTGGAATAAAATTCTAATTGGTACAACCAATGATTCAATTTTAATGCATTGATCTCACCTTAGTATGGATTTATGTCCACTTTTTCTTCCACATTAAATAAATAATGTGTAGGGTTTATGGTACTGGAACTCGACTACTCTTTCTCAGGTTCTTTCTGTGACTCCTTTTTTGGGTCTTTGTTATCCCTCATTTTCTTGTCTGATCCGATCTTTGAGTTTGAGCCTCCAACTTGTCTGAATGATCTGATATTTATTTCTAGAGCCACCATGAGGAGGGGCATATTGTGATACATGTCAACAACCTGCTATACCAGCCTCACAAATATCTCCTCAGCCAGATCTTGAGGGTTTTTATGAACATACTCGTCGACCATGGCTAGGGTTCTATGAATTTCTTCTTAAACCGATTCCCGGATCCCTAAAATTTTCCAAAAATACCCCAAGAACACCTTCTTTTATACCAATATGATTTGTAAACTTACATGTATATTCCACTGGACAGTTCGTCGCAACATATTTAACAAAATACTGAAATATTTACTGTGAATTGTAATTTCGTTTAAATCTCAGATTCTTTAATTACTGGTTTTCTTCTTAAAATGTATGAAATAACTGAAATGTTAAAAATATAAAACATAAATAAATATTCACACACCATCCATAAATAAACACAATATATAACTTGGGAAACCCAATACGAGAGAAAATCCAACTAGAAGGTGAGGTCGGTCTACCCTCTTTTCTTTAAATGCAAGTACAAAGAAAGAGACACTCTCTGTGGAGTTGCCTTTGACATTGTGGTTTATATGGATGTTGCATAATTTCTCCTCCTCTTCTATGCTCTCAAATTACCACTTCTAGATGCTATTCTCAACTATGGAACAAAAACAATGCTAAATAATGGAACCCCCTTCTCCTCCCAACGACCCAATATTTAACATAGACTGATAGGATTTATATAATATTATCTAAAGTACATATGTAGATATCCCCATATGTTTGAGTATGGGGGGCTGATGTGGCATCCACTTTTTTCCATTTTGGTCAACAAGGTAGGTCAACTTATAGGGGGCATAACTTTTGCATACGAGCTACGATTGAGGCATAATTTGCACCGTTGGAAAGGTATCAATGTTCAGAACACCGTGAAAGGTTTTTGGATATTGGAACCCCAAAAAATACCAATTAATTCCTCAAAATGGATCTGGAAGGTTACAGACCCCAATTTTCCAAATTGGGACTTGACATTAAAATGGTACTACAAGTTGATTCCTCCAATTTTTTTTCACTATGAAGGCATCGAGATAGATGACTAATAATATAATTATCCAACATAGATCATAAATCCCCATTTAGGGAGGCTTTTGGTCCGTAAAAGCTTTACTAAATGAGGTGAGGAAAATTTTCCTCTACCTTCTCTCTTGAGTACCACTTCACTTTTCTTGCAAGTTGTCCTTTCAACCCAATCTACCAAAGGTCATGATGACCCTATTTTGTAGTTCCAAAATGATCTGTAAAATTGTATCCTCTACCAACTCTGTTATCTCCTCAAATAAATCAATCAAGTTGTGTCATTTTAGGTGATAGGATGTCTTTTAAAAAAATACATTTTAATTTTTTAAAGCTCATTTTTGAGAGCTTTATGCATGTAATAAAGTTAGATAAAAAATTTGTTTAGTTTTTATTTGATCTAACTCAAATATCAGGTTTCAGTGGCTTAGGCGCTTCTTCAAAAGTGCTTCTTAGCTACCGAAAGCCTTAGCTTTCGACAACTTAAACAAAGAAATTCAGGGCTATTTTAGGCACCAAAATTGCAGGATCGGGGGAGGAGTCAACACGTCCTTTCACACGTTTAAACTGTCAGGTTTGAAGTTTTATAATTGCATTTAGCCGTTGAAAAGACAAGAGAAGAAACCGTTCATGACCGAGAGCTGATCTCTGCATGATATAGCGAATCTTTTTGGATCACCGTTTCATCAAACTACATGGTTATGTACCTTTGATCATTAGAGTCATCAACCATGATTGTTTCAAATCAAAATATGCTCTTTCTCATCCCTTGTAATCAGTGCCACGATCTAATGCTCGCCTCATTTTTCTCATCCCTGTCATAGCCGAGCCAAATCTCCCTAAGTCTACGCTGTGTAACTTTCCCCCAAAATCCAATTTTCCAATTGCAGGTGTACATGAGAATTGCGACAGATGAAGAAAGGAGGATCAACTCTGAGGAGAGATCTTGACAATATCAGTTACTTGGAATCGCACCCGGAGGTATGCCAACTTTTTAGGGACGCAGGTTGCTGTAATTTTTGTAAAAAATTAGAGAGCTCTCACCAGCAGGTGGCAAAAGCCTTTGCCTTGAATTTCGATGGAAGGAAAGTAGTCATCGGTCGATACGAATTTGAGGTGGATGAATCCCTCATAGCCGAGGTGACAGAGCTTCCCAGGACTGGAGAGAAATGGATTAAAACCACTGTCGCAAAGAATGTTGAATTCAGGTCTTACTTGAAACCAAAACACAAGGATTTGATATGGAAGAAAGACATTCCTGTGTATTTCCTTGAAGAGAAATGGCAATAATTACTAAAATCCATTATGGTCTATATAACTTGTGAAGTCAGATATAATAGGGTGATGATTTACCATTTAAAACTCATGAATCATTTTACTGGTGGAAACCCACTCAATCTGCCCTATTTTCTCCACAGAAGCTTATCTAAGATGGATAATCAGGTAAAGGCCAAGACCAATAAAGTTACAGGTAGACTATCCCACCATGGTCTAATTAAACTCTTGGTTTGTGAGCTGTTGCAGAGAAGAAGCAAAGAGTGGAATTACTTCTTGTTCTGGAATGATTTTCATACTGATGTACAACCAAAGGGTAAAAAGAGTCCTCATTCCAAGAAGTCTTCTACTCCTTGAAGTGGAAAGAGGAGGAGGAGAGCTATCTCTCCAGTTCTAGTTAATTAACCCTCTCCTTCTTCTAAGCTTAACAAAACTAAGAAGAAACTAAAATTCAGCAGTGAAACAGATAAGGCCAAAGAAACCCCAGTGAACAAGAGCATTCTTAATCTTCCTTACATAGACTCGGAGGATGAAGAACACTAGATTTAAACAGAGCACGAAGATTCAATTACCATAGGGCATGAAAATTTAGTTTATGTAGATGTTTTCACAGCAAGGTATGAAGACCTTCCATCACCTACACCTCAAAAAGAACAAGAACCACAGGTTGCAGATACCTCATCTAGCAAAAGAGTGAAGCAGAGTAAATCAAAGGAAATCAAGAAGCTTAAGAAGAAGTTAGCTCAACAAGAATTGCTAGAAAGGGTAATTAAAACCAGATATGAAACCCTGTCGAAAAAATTTGCAGAAAGCAACTCATCCTTGGAAAGATAGCACATGAAAGCATAAAGGAAAAGAAAAAGAAGGACAATATTGTAAAATATTACAACAACTTATGGAGAGTAGCTCAGGACTTGAAGAAAAAGGTCAGGGCTTTGAGAAAGCAACCTATGTATTCAAAACACCAGTCTCAAACACATGCTACTCTTGAAACCCTAGCAGAGGTAGCAGTTCAGTGCAATGAACTAGAGGCAACCAATAATCCTACAGTCTTTGAGCAAGATGCAGAAGCCTTAAAAGATCATCCCTAAGGCGTTTTTGAGCTAAGACAAAAGGTATTTTTGAAATTTTGATAATTTCACTAAAATAGACCTTTCGGTGGCTAGGCGAACATTTCAATTGTTCATTAGCCATCGAAACTAGAGCTTTCAGTAGCTAATTGGTCCGAATTCTGTCTATTCTAGCTACCGAAAGCACTGATAGGGCAGAAAGTTAATATTTTTGCACAGATCCAAGTTTTCCTTGTCCAAAAGCCTCAGGAATGGTTCCAATCGATAGACAATAATTAATGACATCCTTATCAAGAGTTTGTTTTGATTTTGGAGATGCTCTACAAGGCAGAAAGGTCAAAATTGGTTAGCTATTTTCAGGGATATAAAGCTGTTTGACTGTTAGCAAGTGTCATTTTTGACTCCTCTCATATCACATAAAATCTAGTAGCCTCGGAAGGCTCAATACACCTGCCAAAGAATCTGAAGGACATAAAGATCATCCAAGGATAGGAATTGACCTATTTTATAGGATCTTTGCCTATTTTCTTGGGCTAGTTATTGACTTTCTATTTTAGGCAAAATTCGATCAAGTATTCTAGGATTTTCAAAACTGTTTGTAGAGGCTATAAAGCCAAGAACATTTGAGGAAAAAAGGGTTCGATTTTGAGTTCTATAATCCATTGTTATTGTGATAAAGAAACTTTCTTTAGTATATTAAGCCTACAATATTCTTTCATTGTTATTGTCAGACTCTCTTTTCTTTCCTTTTCTATGCCTATGAGTTGAAATCATTTCTTTGTTTATGTTTAAAGGTCCTATGGTAATTGCCATCTTACCTTTGATTATTAAACAAGAGTCATAAGCATCCTTTGCTAGTTTTTTAACCCATCATATATATTGTTTATGTATGCTTTGGTTAATTGATTGGTTTCTTATCCATTTGATCTACAAACTTATCTGATAATAGCTCTTGAAGGCCTTGTGCTACATGAATATAACTAGACTGTATTGAAGATACAATCTAGTGATTTAGATATTCATCTTGATCCAAACCACACCCATTATTGAGAAAATAATTACAAAAAGGTTAAGTTACCAGGCATCTCTGAGATACAACCTATGAGAGTTTTATGGAGTGATAACAAAATGGCGTCGTTTCCGTGGAACAGAGATTGAAGCTCAGCTTTGGAAGATGACATAGATCCAACTTTGATGATAGACAAAGTTTGGAAACATTTTCAGTTGTAGTCATCTATCTGGCGACTCCATTGGAATGAAGTGGCTCCGAGAAGGGCTCACACCAGATCAAAACAAGAAAGACCACTGGAAACACTAGTTTCAGACCCTGAGAAGATCATCAAAAGTGGAAAATCATTGCAAAGACAAACTTCCAGATCTGCAAGAGCATCTAAACCATGTATTTCAAGAAACACTTCTTCATTTGTATCTAGGGAACCTCTTGTTGAATCCACTTCTGCTGAAACTTCTAGTTCTTAGAAAATTGTAATTGTTTCAGAAAGCTTGAAGGGTGATAAGCCTTCAATTTCTTATGATGTTATTTATCCTATTTCTGAGCATGTTACTATATCCAACTTAGGAGAAGAAGTTGTAGAATCTATCCAAGAAGGGGACTCTTCCTCTTCCTTGAATTCTTCACAAACTGAGCATGTAGAAAGTTTTTTCCATACTCATACCAGTCTGCCTGTTCTTGAAGATATTTTACGAGATCTTTCCTCTAAGGGTGAAGAAAACTTGGCCTTTCTGCTCGGTCAGTTTTAAAGAGCTTCTTATTTCCCACCTTATTCAGGAACCACATTCCAAGGTAGTCATCCTACCAGTGCTTCCACTTCATTCCTCAACGAAGTAATACCACCATTGTCCATAGTCCCACCTGTCCCATCTCAACCGTCATCTATAGAAACTTCTTCCTCTGCATCAACCCCCAAGATTGCCATGGCTACCCCTTTGACAAAAATGGAATAGATCTTAACCTATAGGTATGCTCCTCTTGTTTTACCCAATCCCTTATCAACCATGCCAACAAGATATTATCAGAAATATATGCCCAAGTTTACTGAATCTGGAGATTATACTGCTGAAGAGCACATAGAGGCTTTCTATGCCTATGCTGAGAACATTAACATTTCAGAGGAAGATGTTTGGACCATAATTTTTGTGCAGATCTTAAATGGTCAAGCTAGGAAGTTGTTCAAGGAACTGCCAGCTAATGCAGTGGCAGGCATTGAGAAATTATACGAAGTGTTTTTGAAACATTGGGGAGAAACAAGAGACCTCTTGTATTATATTACTGAACTTGGAAATCTAAGAAGAGAAAATTGGGAATCTGTCTCAGACTTCACCAAAAGGTTCAATAAGATGTTGGCAAGATCCCTACAGAGATCAAGCCAACCGATGCATCAACAAAGATTACTTACTCTTCTACCTTTGATCTAGAATTTTGCTTAATCCTTAGAGAAAGAAGGTCAACCACACTTTCTTTAATGCAATATGCTTCTCTTGAGGTTGAATCTAACATTATGGCATCTCAGAAACTTAAAGGAAAATTTGAGAGAAAGAAGTAGTCTGCTGATCCTCCTTCTTCTTCAAATACCAAAATGGAAAAGATGGCCAAGATGTTGGACAACTTGACCTCGGAAATGTCAAAACTAAAAATTCAGAGGCAACAACCAACAAGAAGTAAAGAGCCTATTGTCTATGCTCCCAGGAATCCCAATTCATTCCCCTACAAAAGGAACAATCAGTAGGTCCATATCCTTCAGAGAGACAAGAATGCAGTTGAAGACCAAAGGATCAGGGCCCTCTTCCAAAATGATGTCCTAGAAGAAGAGCAAGAGATATCTCATGGTGAAATTGAAGAAGAAGATGACATCAATTGTTTCGAGGATGATGCTAATTCCTCTTTCTTAACACAAACAAATTATGAGGAGGCCCTCATGAATGAGTAGATTAATGAGACAAACATTGAAGAATATTTTTATCAAACATATGATCAGCCAGGTTACAATTTAAGATATAAGATTGCTGCTTCAAAGCCATTGCTTGCTGCCCCTGGAAAAAAGAAAGATGCTGCTGCCAAGCAGCCTGCTGTTCCTGCAAAGCAGATCTCTACTCATGCAAAACAACAACATAAGACTTTGCAGCCCCAAGCTAAGGAACAAGTGTCCCTCAGAGCTCCCTCTAATGAGGTAAGACCTTCTGACAAAATATCATATTCATTTAATTTCGAATATGAAATTCAGAAGGTAAAAATACCTTTCCCATTGACTGAACTTATGAAGAATGACATATTCAAGTCTGCTATCCTGAAGTCCCTTCAACCAAAGACTCCCATAGTTGTTGATTATGTAAATCTTCAGGATGACAATCCCACAATGACTATAGGACCTATGGTTGAGGACTGAGATGATTCTTGTCCACCCTTCTACATATCCATGAATGTCCATGACAAGATCCTTCACAACTGCTTGCTTGACTCTGGAGCATCATACAATCTTATGCCTAAAGCAGTGATGGATGATATTGGGCTTGACATCACAAAGCCTTACCATGATCTCTTCTCTTTCGAATATAGGAAAGTCAGATGCCTTGGCCTCATAAAAGACCTTGTCATAAACCTTGCCCAGTTGCCAATGAGAAGCATGGTAATGGATGTTGTAGTGGCTGATATCCCACCCAAGTTCGGCCTCCTCTTATCACATTCATGGAGAAAAAGGCTAGGTGGTACCCTGCAGATGGATCTTTCATATACCACAATCCCTATGTTTGGAGGTGAGGTAAAGAGACTTTACAAAGAGAATCAACTTGCCTACATCATTAGTGATGAGAAAAGTTCTGTAAATCATCCCATCTATGCACTGGACACAGACTTTGGGGAATGCATTATGCAAATAGATGATTCTCATCCAGCTCCTTTGCAGCTCACAAAGCCTACTTATCAACAGACTGATGGAGAGAGTAGTCCTGTTTGGAGCATGTTCTTTGATGGTGCCAGTACCAAAGACTCATCAGGTGCAGGTGTAGTTTTAATTTCTCCTTCAAAAGAGGCTATTCATTTGTCTTTTAAACTTGATTTCAAAACTACTAAAAATATAGCAGAGTATGAGGCTTTGTTGTTGGGATTAAATTCTACCAAGGAGATGGGAATCAAAGGTCTAAAGGTGTTTGGAGCTGCAGATATCATCATACAACAAGTGAATAGTACTTTCCAAGAAAACCATGTCAGGTTGAAAGCTTACAGGGATGAGGTATGGAAAACCAGGGACTCTTTTTCCATTTTTGATATTTCTTATATGCCCAAAGCTATGAATCACCTAGATGATTCCCTTGGTGTCTTGGCCAGTATGTTCATTCCTCCCATGCTTCCTAGACTGAATTATGAAATCCAAGTCAAATATAGACCATCCCTGCCTGACAATATCAAATATTGGAAAGTCTTTGAAGATGATGATGAGCTTAGTGGATTTCTCCAGGTTGTAGATGAATTTTCTGATATGCATATTGACCAGGAAAATCAAAATGTAGAGGAATCCAAAAAGCCTAAGATGAAAAGAAAAATGGGTCAACATGATATTGTTCAGCTGCCAAAAAATTATATACCTCGGGGTTTGGTGCCTCTTGAGAAGCTTTTCGACCAAAACAATGTCCCCTACAAACCTGATAAGAGGGAGAAGGATCCTGCTATCCATGAGCACAATATAGGAAGCCAGAGTCATCCTAAATTCATAAATCTATCGACTGAGTTAACTGCTAATCAGAGGTCAGAATATTGCAACATTATGAAGGAATTTGCTGATGTTTTTGCCTGGAAATACAATGATCTGAAAACCTATAATCCTGTTGTCATTCAACATAAGATTCCACTTGAAAAAGACACCATCCCCTTCAAACAAAAGCTAAGACCTATCAGTCCTTTCCTATTGCCCGTGATAACAAATTGGCGCCGTTGCCGAGGAACGAAGATTGAAGCTCAGATTCCTTGGGAGATGACATAGATCTAACTTTGATGATAGACAAAGTCTGGACACATTTTCGGTTGTAATCATCTATATGGTGACTCCATTGGAATGAAGTGGCTCCGAGAAGGGATCATACCAGAGCAAACCAAGAAATACCATTGGCAAGACTAGTTTCAGACCCTAAGAAGATCATCAGAAGTGGAAAATCATTGCAAAGACAAACTTCCAGATCTGCAAGAGCATCTAAACTAGGTATTTCAAGAAACACTTCTTCATTTGTATCTAGAGAACCTCTTCTCGAATCCACTTTTGCTGAAAATTCTAGTTCTCAGAAAATTGTAATTGTTTTAGAAAGCTTGAAGGGTGATGAGCCTTCAATTTCTTCTGATGTTATTGATCCTATTTTTGAGCATGTTACTATATCCAACTTAGGAGAAGAAGTTGTAGAATCTATCAAGAAGAGGACTCTTCCTCTTCCTTGAATTCTTCACAAACTGAGCTTGTAGAAATTTTTTTCCATACTCATACTAGTCTGCCCATTCTTAAAGATATTTTACAAGATCTTTCCTCTAAGGGTGAAGAAAACTTGGCCTTGCTGCTCAGTCAGTTTTACGAAACTTCTTATTTCCCACCTTATTCAAGAACCACATTCTAGGGTAGTCATCCTACCAGTGCTTCCACTTCATTCCTCAGAGAAGTAAGACCACCATTTTCCATAGTCCCACCTGTCCCATCTCAGCCATCATCTATATAAAATTCTTCCTCTGCATCAACCCCCAAGATTTCCATGGCTTCCCCTTTGAAAAAAATGGAATAGATATTAGCCAATTGGTATTCTCCTCTTGTTTTGCCCAATCCCTTATCAACCATGCCAACAGAAGATTATCAGAAATATATGCCCAAGTTTACTGGATCTGGAGATTATACTACTGAAGAGCACATAGAGGCTTTCTATGCCTATGCTGAGAACATTAACATTTCAGAGGAAGATGTTTGGACCATAATTTTTGTGCAGAGCTTAGATGGTCAAGCTAGGAAGTGGTTCAAGGAACTGCTAGCTAATTCAGTGGTAGGAGTTCAACAATTAGATGAAATGTTTTTGAAACATTGGGGAGAAAGAAGAGACCTCTTGTATTATATTACTGAATTTGGAAATCTAAGAAGAAAAAATGGGGAATCTATCTCAGACTTCACCAAAAGGTTCAATAAGATGTTTGGAAAGATCCCTACAGAGATCAAGCCAACCGATGCATCAACATAGATTACTTACTCTTCTGCCTTTGATCCATAATTTTGCTTAATCCTTAGAGAAAGAAGGTCAGCCACACTCGCTTTAATGCAAGATGCTTCTCTTGAGGTTGAATATAACATTATGGCATCTCAAAAACTTAAAGGAAAATTTGAGAGAAAGAAGTCGTCTGCTGATCCTCCTTCTTCTTCAAATACCAAAATGGAAAATATGGCAAAGATGTTGGACAGCTTGACCTCGGAAATGTCAAAACTAAAAATTCAGAGTCAGCAACCAACAAGAAGTAAAGAGCCTAATTTCTATGCTCCCAGGAATCCCAATGAATTCCCCTACAGAAGGAACAATCAACAGGTCCATATCCTTCAGAGCGACAAGAATACAGCTGAATACCAAAGGATCAGGGCCCCCTTCCAAAATGCTGTCCTAGAAGAAGAGCAAGAGCTATCTCATGGTGAAATTGAAGAAGAATATGACATCAATTGTTTCGAGGATGATGCTAATTCCTCTTTCTTAACACAAACAGATTATGAGGAGGTCCTCATGAATGAGAAGATTAATGAGACAAGCGTTGAAGAATCTTTTTATCAAACAAATGATCATCCAGGTTACNATCAATTGTTTCGAGGATGATGCTAATTCCTCTTTCTTAACACAAACATATTATGAGGAGGTCCTCATGAATGAGAATATTAATGAGACAAGCGTTGAAGAATCTTTTTATCAAACAAATGATCATCCAGGTTACAATTTAAGATCTAAGACTCCTGCTTCAAAGCGATTGCTTGTTGCCCCTGGAAAAAAGAAAGATTTTGCTACCAAGCAGCCTGTTGTTCCTGCAAAGTAGATCTCCACTCCTGGAAAACAACAACAAAAGACTTTGTAGCCCCAAGCTAAGGAACAGGTGTCTCTCAGAGCTCCCTCGAATGAGGTAAGGCCTTCTGAACAAATATCATATTCATTTAATTTCGAATCAAAAATTCAGAAGGTAAAAATACCTATGCCATTGACTGAACTTATGAAGAATGACATATTCAAGTCTGCTATCCTGAAGTCCCTTCAACCAAAGACTCCCATAGCTGCTGATTATGTAAACCTTTAGGATGACAAGCCCACAGTGACTATAGGACCTATGGTTGAGGACCGAGATGATTCTTGTCCACCCTTCTACATATTCCTGAATGTCCATGACAAGATCCTTCACAACTGCTTGCTTGACTCCGGAGCATCACACAATCTTATGCCTAAAGCAGTGATGGATGAGATTGGGCTTGGCATCACAAAGCCTTACCATGATCTCTTCTCTTTCGACTCTAGGAAAGTCTGATGCCTCGGCCTCATAAAAGAACTTGTCATAAACCTTGCCGAGCTGCCAATGAGAAGCATGGTAATGGATGTTGTAGTGGCTGATATCCCACCCAAGTTAGGCCTCCTTTTTTCATGTTCATGGAGAAAAAGGCTAGGTGGTACCCTGTATATGGATATTTCGTATGCCACAATCCCGGTTTTTGGAGGTGAGGTAAAGAGACTTTACAGAGAGAATCAACTTGCCTACATCATTAGTGATGAGAAAAGTTCTGTAAATCATCGCATCTATGCATTGGACACAGACTTTGGTGCATGCATTCTTTAAATAGATGATTCTCAACCAGCTCCTTTCCAGCTCACAAAGCCTACTTATCAGCAGAATGATGGAGAGAGTACTCCCATTTGGAGCATGTTCTTTGATGGTGCCAGTACCAAAGACTTAGTAGGTGCAGGTGTAGTTTTGATTTCTCCTTCAAAAGAGGCTATTCATTTGTATTTTAAACTTGATTTCAAAACTACTAACAATATAGCAGAGTATGAGGATTTGCTGTTGGGATTAAATTCTGCCAAGGAGATGGGAATCAAAGGTCTAAAGGTGTTTTAAGATGCAAATCTCATCATACAACAAGTGAATAGTACTTTCCAAGCAAAACATGTCAGGTTGAAAGCTTACAAGGATGAGGTATGGAAAATCGCAGACTCTTTTTCCATTTTTGATTTTTCTTATATACCCAGAGCTATGAATCACCTAGCTGATTCCCTTACTATCTCGGCCAGTATGTTCATTCCTCCCATGCCTCCTAGAATGAATTATGAAATCCAAGTCAAATATAGACCATCCTTGCCTGGCAATATCAAATATTGGAAAGTCTTTGAAGATGATGATGAGCTTAGTAGATTTCTCCAGGTTGTCGATGAATTTTCTGATATGCATATTGACCAGGAAAATCAAAATGTAGAGGAATCCAAAAAGCCTAAGCTGAAAAGAAAAATGGGTCAACATGATATTGTTTAGCTTCCCAACAATTATATACCTCGGTGTTTGGTGCCTCTTGAGAAGCTTTTTGACCAAAATGATGTCCCCTACAAACCTGATAAGAAGGAGAAGGATCCTGCTGTCCATGAGCACAATATAGGAAGCCAGAGTCACCCTAAATTCATAAATCTATCGACTGAGTTAACTGCTGATCAAAGGTCAAAATATTGGAGCATTATAAAGGAATTTGCTGATGTTTTTTCCTGGAAATACAATGATCTGAAAACCTATAATCCTGATGTCATTCAACATAAGATTCCCCTTGAGAAATACACCATCCCTTTCAAACAGAAGCTAAGACCTATCTGTCCTCTCCTATTGCCTGTAATTGAAAAAGAAATAAAAAATCTCCTCGATACCAAAATCATAATTCCACTGAGATACTCTAAATGGATTGCAAACCTAGTAATAGTAAGAAATAAAAATGGTGAGATCAGGTTATGTGTTGATTTTAGGAACCTAAATAAATGCTCCAAGAAAGACAACTATCCCCTACCAAAGATGGAACACTTGCTGCAAAGAATTTCATGAGCCACTTTCATGTGATTCCTAGATGGATTCTCAGTCTATAACCAGGTTTCTATACACCCTGATGACCAAGAAAAAACTGCCTTTACTACTCCTTGGGGTACCTTCATGTACGCCAAGATGCCATTCGGGCTGATGAATGCCGAGGCCACTTTTCAGAGGGCCATGGACATAGATTTCGTGGGAGAGAAGGACAAGTTTGTCCTCATCTATCTTGATGATATCATAGTTTATTCTAGCAGTCATGAAGAGCATTTGAAGCATCTGAAAAGAGTATTTTTGAAATGCAGACAGTTCAGGATTTCGTTGAACCCAAAAAAGTATCAATTTGCTCTCAAGAAGGGTAAGCTCCTAGGCCACATTGTTTCAACAGAGGGAGTGAAAATTGATCCAGCTCGGGTGGAAGAAATTCAGAAGTTCTCCAAACCAAGGTCAAAGAAGGATATCCAATCCCTACTCGGTAAGATCAATTTTGTCAGAAGGTTTATTCCTAATTTCGTTGAGTTAGTGAAACATATAACCTCTATGCTAAAAAAAGGATCTGAGATAAAATGGATAGACAATGCAAGAATTTCATTTCACGATATCAAACAAGCTATCATGGAATCTCCTACTCTAATTAGTATGGATTACACCAAGAATTTCTATATTTTCTCTTTTTCTTCCTATGACATAGTGGCATCAGTCTTGTTACAAAAAGATGATGATGGTCTTGATCACCTGGTGGATTTCTTCAACAAATCAATCAGGGATGCTGAACTAAGGTTTGATCTTATAGAAAAACAAGCCTATGCTCTCATTAAGTCATTAAAATCTTTCAGAATTTATATCCTCCATGCAAAGGTTGTTGCCTATGTTCCTTCAGCCTCTGTGAAGGATGTCTTGAACCAGCCTGATATTGATGGAAAGAGAGCTCAATGGATCACACAACCGATTGATTTTGACATAGAAGTGAATCCCACTAAGCTGGTAAAAGGCCAGGGCCTTGCCAAGCTCATGACAGAAGAGAACTGTGATCTTTTAGACATAAATTTTATTGGGGAAAGTTCAGCAAGTTTGCAGATAGGGGTAGCAGTAGAAGAGCAACATGACAGCCAATAGGTGGCTGAAAATTTGTCTTCATGTGAGTGGTATTCAGGTATTGTCCATTTTTTACAGAAGTTGGAGGTTTCTCTTGAACTTAGCATGACTTAAGCCCGAGCCCTTAAGCTTAGAGAAATTAAATTCTGCATTAATGATAATCTTTTTTATTGGAAAGATCCTTTTGGTTTAGTACTGATATGTTTAGACAAAGATGAGTCAGCTGAAGTTATGCATCAGTTTCATTCGAGTATTTATGGAGGCCATCATTACTGGAAGACCACAACTCATAAAATTCTAAGGGCTGGGTATTATTGGCCTTTTCACTTTTTAGATGTGTGGGCCTTTGTGAAATCTTGTGATAAGTGCCAAAGATTCACAGGAAAGCAGCAACTAAAATCTCTACCCCTGAGACCTATTGTAGTGAATGGTCCTTTTTAGCAGCGGGGCTTAGATTTCATAGGCAAGATTAATCCTTCATCTAGTGGTCAACATAAGTGGATCCTGGTATCCAATGACTATTTTACCAAGTGGATAGAGGCAATCCCCACTAGAAATGCCACTCATCAAGTCGTCATGAAGTTTCTCTATGAAAACATTCTGATCAGATTTGGTTGCCCAAAAAAGCTAGTGACAGATAATTCAACAGCCTTCAAATCTGATGCATTGGTTGACATGTGTAAGTCAATGGGAATTCAATTGGTACACTCTACTTCCTACTACCCTCAAGGCAATGGAATTGCAGATTCATCCAATAAGAGTCTAGTTAGAATCATCAGAAAGTTGTTGGAGGAGAATCAAAGGAGCTGGGATTCTAAACTAAAGTTTTCTGTTTGTGCCGACATAGTGACTAACAAGAAATCTATAGGAACTTCCCCTTTCAAACTGGTTTATGGAACTAATGCCATTTTCCCCATTCAACTAGTTCTACCGGTGGACAAGTTCTTTAAGGAAGAACAAACTAAATCAAATGATATGGTGAGAAGAATGCTTGACTTGGTAGAATTACAGCAGGTCAGTGAACAACTGGTGGATAAATCAGAATTTCATCAAAAGAGGATCAATGATACTTTTGACAGAAAAACAAAGGTGGAAAAATTTCAGGTTGGTGATTGGGTTCTGAAATGGGATGCTCTCAGACAAGATAAAGGCAAGCACGACAAGTTTGACTCTTTGTGGGTCGGTCCTTTCATGATAAATCAAGTACAACACAACAACACCTTCATTCTACAAAGTCTGGAAGGTGAAGAAATGTTTGGTGGCCCAGTCAATGGGTGTTTTCTGAAACTCTATTTTATCTAGGACTTCAAAGCCTTGCCATTGTAAATTTTATTTTCAGTTTTTGTTTTTGCAAAATAACTCCATGCCCAATGGAAGCACTAGTAGATAGGTTTGATTTTTCATTCTACAGGAAAGGAATTAGTTCTGTGGTTCTTTAAACCTCACAGGGAGGCTTTCACCCCCAATAGGAGCCAATGTTATCTCCTCAAATAAATCAATCAAGTTGTGTCATTTTAGGTGATTGGATGTCTTTTAAAAAAATACATTTTAATTTTTTAAAGCTCATTTTTGAGAGCTTTATGCATGTAATAAAGTTAGATAAAACATTGGTTTAGTTTTTATTTGATCTAACTCAAATCTTAGGTTTCGGTGGCTTAGGCTCTTCTTCGAAAGTGAATCTTAGCTACCGAAAGCCTTAGCTTTCGACAACTTAAACAAAGAAATTCAGGGTTATTTTAGCCACCGAAATCACAGGATTGGGGGAGGAGTCAACACATCCTTTCACACGTTTAAACCGTTGGGTTTGAATTTTTATAATTGCATTTAGCCACTGAAAAGACAGGAGAAGAAACTGTTCATGACCGAGAGCTAATCTTTGCATGATATAGCGAATCTTTTTGGATCACTGTTTCATCAAACTACATTTTTACATACCTTTCATCATTACAGTCATCAACTATGATTGTTTCAAATCACAAGATTCTCTTTTGCATCCCTTGTAATCAGTGCCACGATCTAATGCTTGCCTCATTTTTCTCGTCCCTGTCACAGTCGAGCCAAATCTCCCTAAGTCTACGCTGTGTTACTTTCCCCCAAAATCTGATTTTACAATTGCAGGTGTATAGGAGAATTGCGACAGATAAAGAAAGGAGTATCAACTTTGAGGAGAGAGCTCGACAATATCAGTTACTTGGAATCACACCTGGAGGTATGCCAACTTTTCAGGGACGTAGGTTGCTATATTTTTTGTAAAAAATTACAGAGCTCTCACCAACAGGTGGCAGAAGCCTTTGCCCTAAATTTCGATGGAAGGAAAGCAATCATTGGTCGAGATGAATTCAAGGTGGATGAAGCCCTCATAGTTGAGGTGACAGAGCTTCCCAGGATTGGAGAGAAATGGTTTACAATCACCGTCACAAAGAATGTTGAATTCAGGTCTTACTTGAAACCAGAACGCAAGGATTTGATATGGAAGAAAGACATTCCTGTGTCTTTCCTTGAAGAGAAATGGCAACATTTACTAAAATCCGTTATGGTATATATAACTTGTGAAGGCAGATATAATAGGGTGATGMTTTACCATTTCAAACTCACGAATCATTTTACTAGTAGAAACCCACTCAATCTGCCCTATTTTCTCCACATAAGCTTATCTAAGATGGCTAATTAGATCAAGGSCAAGCCCAATAAAGTTGCAGGTAGACTATCCCACCATGGTCTAATTAAACTCTTGGTTTGTGAGCTGTTGCAGAGAAGAAGCAAAGAGTGGAATTACTTCTTGTTATGGAATGATTTTCAGAYTGATGTACAACCAGAGGGTAAAAAGTGTCCTCATTCCAAGAAGTATTCTACTCCCATAAGTGGAAATAGGAGGAGGAGAGCTATCTCTCCAGTTCCAGTTAATCAATCCTCTTCTTCTTCTAAGCTTAAAAAAACTAAGAAGAAACTAAACTTCAGCAGTGAAACAGATAAGGCCGAAGAAACCCCAGTGAATAAGAGCATTCTTAATCTTCCTTACACAGACTCAGAGGATGAAGAACACCAGATTGAAACAGGGCACGAATATTCAGTTACCATAGGGCATGAAAATTCAGTTTATGTAGATGTTTTCACAACAAGGTATGAAGACCTTCCATCACCTACACCTCAAAAAGAACAAGAACCACAGGTTGCAGATCCCTCATCTAGCAAAAGAGTGAAGTAGAGTAAATCAAAAGAAATCAAGAAGCTTAAGAATAAGTTAGCTCAACAAGAAGTGCTATAAAGGGTAATTAAAACCAAATATGAAACCCTGTCGAAATTTTTTGCAGAAATCAACTCATCCTTGGAAAGATTAGCACATGAAATCATAAAGGAAAAGAAAAATAAGGACAAGATTGTAAAAGATTACAACAGCTTATGGAGAGTAGCTCAGGACTTGAAGAAAAAGGTCAGGGCTTTGAGGAAGAAAGCTATGTCTTCAAAACACCAGTCTCAAACACATGCTACTCTTGAAACCCTAGCAGAGGTAGCAGTTCAGTGCAATGAATCAGAGGTAGCCAATAATCCTACAGTCTTTGAGCAAGATGCAGAAGCCTTAAAAGATCAGCCCTAAGGTGTTTTTGAGCTAAGACAAAAGGTATTTTTGAAATTTTGATAATTTCACTAAAACAAAACTTTCGATGGCTTAGGTGAACATTTCGATGGTTCATTAGCCACCGAAAGCAGATCTTTCGGTAGCTAATTGGTCAGAATTCTGTCTATTCTAGCTACCAAAAGCACTGATAACGAAGAAAGTTAATATTTTTGCACAGATCCAGGTTTTCCTTGTCCAAAAGCCTTAGGAATGGTTCTAATCGATAGAAAATAATTAATGACATCCTTATCAAGAGTTTGTATTGATTTTGGAGATGCTCTACAAGGCAGAAAGGTCAAAATCGGTTAGCTATTTTCAGGGATATAAAGTTGCTTGACTGTCAGCAGGTGTCATTTTCGACTCCTCTCATATCACATAAAATCCAGCATCCTCGGAAGGCTCAATACACCTGCCAAATAATTTGAAGGACATAAAGATCATCCAAGGATAGGAATTGACCTATTTTATAGGATCTTTGCCTATTTTCTTGGGCCAGTTATTGACTTTCTATTTTAGGCAATTTTCGATCCAGTATTCTAGGATTTTGAAACTGTTTGTAGAGGCTATAAAGCCTAGAACATTTGATGAACAAAGGGTTCAATTTTGAGTTCTATAATCCACTGTTATTGTGATAAAGACACTTTCTTTAATATATTAAGCCTACAAGCTTCTTTCATTGTTATTGTCAGACTCTCTTTTCTTTCCTTTTCTATGCCTATGATTTGAAATCATTTCTTTGTCTATGTTTAAAGGTCCTATGGTAACTTCCATCTTATCTTTGATTATTAAACAAGAATCATAAGCATCCTTTGCTAGTTTGCTGACCCATCATATATATTGTTTATGTATGTTCTGGTTAATTGATTGGTTTCTTATCCATTTGATCTACAAACTTATCTGATAATAGCTCTTGAAGGCCTTGTACTGTATGAATATAACTAGACTGTCTTGAAGATACAATCCAGTGATTTAGATATTCATCTTGATCCAAACCACACCCATTATTGTGAAAATAATTACAAAAAGGTTAAGTTACCAGGCATCTTTGAGATACAACCTAGGAGAGTTTCCTGGAGTGATAACAAACTCCGCCTGAGAATTTGGTGCCAAGTCCTCTATGGAAGGTAGAACTTGCTTCTCCTTTGGATCCAACATGGAAGGCTCATAGGGTTTGAGATTCTCCACATTCAATACTGGGTAAATGTGCATGTTTTGGGGTAGACTAAATCTGTAGGAGTTATCTCCCTCCTTCTCCAATATATTGAAAGGGACATACCATGAATCCTTGATCATTTTACTAGGACACTGTAATTTTTCCTTGTTCAGTTGTAATCAAAATCCGTCTGCCACTTTGAATGACTTCTCAATTTTGTGTTGATCATGTGTGACCTTGTATTTTTCCCGTGACTTCTTCAATGTATCCTGTACTTTCAAATGGATTTGCCTAATCTTCTCAACGGTTTTTTATACTCTCATTACATCTCTTACGAGGTCCTCCCTCAATCCTTCTTTCTGTCCATATACAACATCCAAGGGTGAAGGTGAAAAATATCCAAAGAAAGTTTCAAAAGGTGACTTACTAGTAGAAGTGTGGACTGCTCTATTATAAGAGTGTTGTATGTAGATCATATTTTCATCCCAAATATTTGGATGCTTTTGATTGTAACCCTTCAAAAGATGCTCCAAAGTCCTATTGACTAATTCTATCTACCCATATGTTTGTGGATGAAATATTTTACATCTCTTCAACTTAGTGTCTATCTTCTTCCACAATGTAGTCCAAAATGTACTGATAAATTTGGTATGCATGTCTAAGATGATGCTCCTTGCCATCCCAAAGTGCACCCATACCTGTTCAAATAATATGTTCGTTGCTTCTTGTCCTTTGATGGTCTTATTACAAGGCATGACAATGCACATCTTGTTGAACATGTCAAATACAATAAATAAATAGTCATGCCCCTTCCTGGTTGTTGGTAAACCTCCCACAAAATTCATGGATTTGATTTCCCAAGGTCGAGTGGGTACATGCAAGGGATGGTATAGACCTTTCTTCATGTTACTGGGCTTGCTGGTACAACAAAGTATACATTCTGTAATATACCCCGCTAGATCTTCTTGCATTATGGGAGATTACACATACTTCTGTAAGTTGGAAACTGTCTTCCCAACGCCAAAATGTCCTGCAACCTTGAAGGTGTGAGATTCTCTGATAAGATACAATTGTTCACCTTTAAGGACATAGATCTTGTCAAGCTCGTAGAGAAACCCATTTTGGAAATCACAGTCAACGTTTCCGTCACCTTATTCTATACAAATTTTTCCCTGTAGCTACTGAAACACCTCCTTCAAGCCCTCATCTTCTATGTATGCCTCTCTGTATACATGATGGGTAAAAGGATCCATGTGCATCCGACTTCCAAAAGATGTAATATTGGATGTGGGTGGCCTTCAGAGAATTTTTGGCAACCTATTTGTGTTTCCCTTCTTATACTTGACAACTAGATGAAATTACTTGAAAAACCCCATTCACTTGTAATGTCTTGTTTGATGTAGATTACTCTAGACTTTCAAATACTATAGTGGTTGGTGATTTATGTGGACAATGGTATTCTTTCCCATCATATAGTGCTTCCACTTCTTAACAACTTGAATGAGGGAATAAAGTTCCTTGTCATAGGTAGGGTAGTTTATAACTACCCCATGAAATATTTCATAATGATAGCATATAGTCCTTCCTCATTGCATTAAAACCACTCCCACAACATACTCACTTAAATGTGTCTGCACTTCAAAGGGATTTTGCAAGTTTGGTAATGTAATACTTGGTGCTTGAATGATCTTTCTTTTTGGCTCATTGAAAGCCTTACGCTGATTCTCCCCCCTTTGGAAAGTATTACCACTCGCTGTTATAGTGTGGAGTGGTGTAGCTACAACTGAAAATGAGGCTATGAACTTCCACAAGTACTGTGAAGCCCCAAAAAAACTCCTAACTTTAGTGACATTTGTAGGAAATGGCCATTTCATGTTTTCCTCCATATTTGTGAGATCTATCTTGAGCTCCCCTCTACTAATCAAATACCCCAAATACACCAATGAATATTGAGAAATATCCAATTTCTTGAGGTTATCCACTAGCTGGTGCTTCTTTGGAGTCTCTAACACTTGCATGAAATATGAGGTGTGCTCCTCCAAAGTAGCACTATAAACCATCTAGATATGGGCGTAACACATCATTCATCAGTCTCATAAATGTAGGTGGTGCATTACACGAAACAAATGGCATGACCAACCATTTATACAAGCCTTGCCTTGTCTTGAAGGAGGTATTCTAGGTGTCTTTTTCCTTGATGTGTACATGCTGGTATCCTAATTTGAGATCGAACTTGATGAAATATTTACGTGCTGCAACTGATATAATAGATCATTGATCCTGGGAAGAGGGTATTGATTTTGAGTGTAATATTATTCAATGATTTGTAGTCAATACACATTCATCGTTTCCCATCCTTGTTTTTTACAATTATGATAGCTCAAACCCACAAGGTGAGGTGCTTGGTTAGATCACACCCTCCTCCAACAACTGCTGCACCTGCTTCTTCACTTCATTTGTTTCCATAACAAATTGTCTATATATCCCAATATTCAATAGTGGGTTGTCTGGAAATAATTTTATTTCGTGCTCCACTTCCCTCTTGGGTGGTATCCCTTTAGGCTCCCAGGACACTCCTCTATATGCCTATAGAAAATCTTCCAGCTGATGTTTCTTATCTTTAGTGCACCAATCCAGGGATGCATTTACTCTTATCAACTCATCATTAGATTGATTTTCTTTTAAGAAAAGTAAAACATATTTCTTACAGGAACTAATAAACTTCCTGGCTTGGTGGACATGTACTAGTGAGATATTTGATTTGCCTTTATGCATGCTGATGATGTAGCACTTCCCATCCTTGATTAGTCAGTACTCGTTGGATCTCCACATGAATAATTCATCCCTCATATACATGTAGGGAATTCCAAACACTACTCCACATATGCCAAGGGGTACCACGTCCAATTCCACTTCATGAATAAAATCAACACTTACAACAAATTTAATCTTACACTATTTTGGTACCTTGATATATGCATCCTTTTTTACCCATCACAATGGATATGGGATAGGATTATCACAAGCCTCCAATCCAAGCTTTCTGATTAGATCCGCTGCTATGAGATTATCCTATGAACTAGAGTTGAACATAGAGTCTATCTTGGTCTTATTGACCTAAATATTAATGTGTAAGAGTTTGGTCATATCCTTCTCTTCCTGGTGTGGAAGGATACTCAAATTCACCTCCTTCTACATTGATGTGTAGACAATATTATCATCCAGATTGGAGATTATTTTAACTTGATCGTTCTTTTTCTTTGCATCCTTCTTACGGTTCTTCGGGTCCAACATTGGATGTAGTTTACAACACTTTTCCTCATTTTCCCCATCAATATTACAATGATTACAATGGTTTATGGGATCCTTGCAATGATGTGCAATGGATTCCATATTCTTATCCTTTCCCCCTTTACACTTCTTCTTCCCCTCCCTGGGAAGCTTCCTGGTTCTCTTTTTTCTTGGCACCACTTGGTTGCCCTTTATTGTGGTCTATGTTTTCTAGATACTGTGCCTATACACATTCCTCATCCATTGTACTTGGATTGAAAAGCATCACCTTCTTTCATATATCGCTATGTATACCCACTAGATACTTGAACAATACATTTGGGATCTTGGGATAGGTTGGTCCTAAGGTCTGCACCTGACTGCTAAGGGCAGAGCTAGGCCACCTCAGTTGTTGGAAATATTGTTTTTTTTGTGAATTAAGTTTGTTTGTTTTGATGGTCAGCTGATAGATGGGTTTTCAAGGACATGGATCTAGTTGGAATGTTCAACAACACCAACTACAAGGTCTTCCTTAGCTGGTGGCATGCATTCTGGTAAGTAGATAAAGATATGAACATAAAATAGACGAAATACTAACAAACATACAATTTGTCACTTATTGTATGAAATTTCAGACTTAAAATGATATTTCAGATCCTAAATATGTACCTAAACACAAATCCTCCAAACATGATGGATGAAAATAAACAATTCAATGAAACAATAGCTGAAATCAAGTTGTATGACAATAAATAGTTCATTGAGACAATAACTAAAAGGAAATGAAAACATGCTTTGCATACATTTCAATTTTCATTCAGATAAGATAATAAGACAAACAATATTTGAGAAGACACAATCTGTCACCAAAAATTATATTCACCAGGTGGAAAAATTTATAGTTTTGTACTTCAAATCCCAACCAAAATCTTGATGCTTGATACTCCAAAACTTGAACCCATTTTACATTCACATATTCATTTATTTATCCATCAAGATGATTCAAATACCTATCTTAGATCTAAGTTCTAGAGTTAAACTCTAGATTACATTTAGAAATGTAGCTATCAACTTCACCATTCAGTTCTGATTACGATTCATGAACACTTCTTTAAAATGAGTGAAGTAGAGTTTAAGTGCTGGTGTATAGGGATAAATCCTCTTTTTTGGGCCCATAACTTCAACCTAATTAAAACATTGTTTTTTATCAAAAATAAATTTATTACAACTGGCAGTAATATCTCTAACTAAACCAAAAAGATTCTATCACTGTAACTGGAGCTATTGATGATAACTAAAGTGAAGGAGTTGCATAATAAGAGTCTTCATAGGCTGTAAATTGCTATTGTATTTGAGTTGATGCCCTGGAAATTTGGAAATTGACCAAAGCTGCAGAATACTCTACCACTTGTCCATTAATATGGAAATAATTAATATTTGAACAATTCCATTCTGATCAGACCAAGTTTTCTCTTGAACCACTGTGAAATTTTGAAAACCGTTCATGATTATGATGAATTGCCCCATTATTGAAGTGCTTTTTTAATAGTTTCTTCAAATTACTTACCATCTTCTCACAACTTATGCCCAAAATCTACTACTTAGAATTGCTACGTTTCTGAAAAATTCCATTCTAATCAGACCAAGTTTTCTCCTGAACCACTACAAAATCTTGAAAACTGTCATGAGTAAGATAAATCGCCCCATTCGTGAAGTGGTTTTTTAACAGTTTCTTCAAATTTCTTACCATCTCCTCACAACTTAATCCCAAAATCCACTGCTCAGAATTGCTGCATTTCTAGAAACCGTTCTGATCATACCAAGTTTTCTTCTAAACTGATGCGAGATTTTGAAAACTGTCCATGAGTAGGATAAATCACCCTATTCTTGTGATCCATCTCTGACATAAACCATGGTGATAGAAATTATCCAAACACAAATAAAGACTTGACTTACTCTCATGAAAAGAAAAACAACTAATCATAAGCAAAGAAGGAAGAGGCACAAAACAAATTGACTTAACACACAGTGAAGAAGAAAAACTAAGTAAGGGCTAGGTTGATAGATGAACATGTTGGTTTGATGAGAAGAAGGAAGAGGTGCAGACCTAATATTTAACATTGACTCCTTCTGAAGATGATTCCCTCCCTACGAGGCATCAAGAACTTGCAGACCCTGTGCCTTTCTTCTATCTATCTTACAATTGCTCAACATGCTCATTTTAAACTAGACCATAGCAATTCCTTTACATCCATTGGGATATGGAGTCTTATTGATGATCTACTGTATAAAAAAACTGAAAATGAAATTCTCGAATGCCGATCTTATTCAACACACCACCTACTCTATTTAGTTGAAAACGAACTCATAATTCCATTTCCAATGAAACCAAGAAACCATTTGACTGAGAACCATAACTCTGTGCATGCCACTATTTAAAATAATCCAAAGAGGATATAACATATGCAACAAAAATTTAGCAGGCAACTTATACTTACGGCTGCAAATGATGATCATGCTAAAACTTGCAACATTTGAGATCTTCGAAAAATAAGAATCCATCCAACTTGTTGTTGGATATTGAAACTCATGAAAATCCTCCAATTGGTTGAGAAGACAAAGTTGCTGTTGTATGAGATCTACATTATTGATAATATTATAATCCTCATGTTCTCCTTGAAACAACTCATTAAGATCATATGCTTCATAATAAGCAGGAGCAAGTAAATCCCCTTGAAACGATTGATCATTTTATTGGACATAAAACTCTTTGACATAATTGAAAACAACAAGATGATCATAGAAATTAGATGGATGCAAATTTATTTTTGTAGCTTCAAAAGAAGAGTCAACATTATCAAGAAAATATTCATTCTGCTTAACTATCTCTTCACATCTAACATACTTATCTTTATTGCTATGACAATAATACATTTGTTCAAATTCCTCACAACATTCATCATAAAGCAAATCAAATGAATACATCCCTTTGCAATAAGAATTGAATGCAACATGAAAATTAATTAATGAAGCAATACTAGAATTAGGGAGGGAATTACACCACTCACGAGATTTCCATTCCAAAGATTACTTGAACATATTGATAAGAACATCTTCATGAAAAATACCAAGCCTATGCATGCACTCGTGTAAATCCAAAAGATGCTCAGCGTGATTACAATACTTGTTTCCCCTAAACCTCAGAAGGTAATGTTTCCATACTTCTCTATCATGTACAAAATTTGGAAAGCCAGGTATATTAGAGAAGTCACAAAATGCATGCCTCTGGGCTATTATTGATTCCATCTGAATATATGACTTCTTGAAACTATGGAGTCACCACTGGATTCTTTAACCATGGAGTCACCAGGTGAATGATCATAGTCATTGTGTGTGTATGGCTTTTGTTCACCATCAAAAACCAGATCTGATCATTTTCGTTCTCCCAATGAAAGATGCTTCGTTACTCCATTCCTCGGAAACAATGCCAGAATATGTTGGTCCTAAGGTCTGCACCTAGCTTCTAAGGGAAGAGCTTGACCACCTTAGTTGTTGGAAATATTGGTCTTTTAGGAATTAAATTTGTTTGTTTTGATGGTCAGATGAGAGATGGGTTTTCAAGGACAAGGATCTAGTTGGAATGTTCAACAAAACCAACTACAAGGTTTTCCTTAGCTGGTGGCATGCATTTTGGTAAGAAGATAAATATATGAAGATAAAACAAAGGAAATACTAATAAGGATACAATTTGTCACTTGCTGTATGAACTTTCAGACTTAAAATGATATTTCAGATCCAAAAGATGCACCTAAACACAAATCCTCCAAACAATTTGTATGACAATAAACAATTCACTGAAACAATAGCTGAAATCAAGTTGTATGACAATAAATAGTTCAATGAGACAATAGCTGAAAGGAAAAGAAACAATGCTTTGCATACATTTCAATTTTCATTCAGATAAGATAATAAGACAAACAAGATTTTACAAGACACAACCTGTCACCATAAATTATATTCACCAGTGGAAAAATTTATAGTTTTGTACTTTAAAGCCCAACCAAAATCCTGATGCTTGATACCTCCAAAAAATGAACCCCTTTTACATTCACATATTCATTTATTTATCCATCAAGAGGATTCAAATACCTATCTCAGATCTAAGTTCTGGAGTTAAACTCTGTTGGGATAAATATATGCAGTATTAATTCCCACATTTAATTATCAACCGGGGCTCGTAAGCTTCGAGGTGCAAGTGCAGGAAACATAGAATCAAAGCATAGACTAACCTAATCTAAAGTCAACAAAAAAATATTTAAACCCACACTACAAGAAATTAACACTAAGGATTCATCGTTGGGACGTAGGAATAACTTAGTGCTATAAAGGCTTACTCGGGGTGATGTTCGTGTGATTAATTTTGAGTAGCTTACTTAATTTTTCTGTCCTTCAATGATTATTTCCTATAGTGGATCCACACTTAAATGCAATAAAAAAAACAAGCAAATGAAAATGAATTCAATTGATAGGAAATAAACTAACACCTTGGGAATAGTTCCAAGGCGGGAAGGCCATATCTCATGAGTTAGACCTTTAATCTGTCTGTTGGTGATTGAAATTAAAGGAAATTAAAGTGCAAGAAATCCAAAGGTACGAGAAATAAAACCAAGTGTAGGAAGTAAAGTGTAGGAGAACTATGGGAAATCCAAATTGAAGAAGACTAGAGAAAGGAAATCAAACAAAAAAAAACTTATTTCAAACTATGTGAATGCAAGAACTGAACCTAAAACACACAAAGAAAACCACTCAAACTATAGGAAGAGGCAGGATGAATTTAAAAGCAATCAATCAAACTGGAATCAAATAGTATATGCAATCTAAAATCAATATATTTCCACAATCAAGTGCATTAATCACAATGAGAAAGCATAGAAAGCAGTGAAAAGGAATGGGAAAGAATGACAATGCAGAAATACAAAGTGGAAATATGTGGAGTGCTTATGCAATGGAGAGAAATATCAACTCTATAAAAGAAGCTAAAAACATAATGCTTATAAAAAATGTTTAGTCATATATGAAATCAAAAGAGGAAAAGAAGGATAGGTACTCTTTGCAGACTAAGAGCTTCAATGTAAAGCACACAAATCAAAGAATAATTGAGAAGAATCAAAGTTCTTTGTGTGAACAATCAGAAAAGTTGTGTAATTTAATGTGCATTCATCAATCAAGGAATGAGTAGATAAAAAGAGAGGACAATTCTCTGTCATGAAGTGTGATTGGGCATTGATTCCATGCGTAGAGAATGAGGCAAAGAGAGGGGTAGATTTTATCTTGCAATGAATAATTACATTGCATGATTAAATCTGCAATCAATGGGAAAATCGTGTTGAAGGAAAAAGAGCAAATATGGAAGATAAAAGTTAAGTATATGCAGCTAATAAGACAAATCCATTTTTGTGTTTTCTTTTATAAGTGAATGCAAACAAGAATATGTTAACATACTTTGTTTTATAATGTTTTGGACAATGAGGAACTAATGGGTGATTTGAATGGTAGATTTGATGGGAAAATTGCATGGAAAATCAATTATGAAGGAGATAAATGCAATGAGGGACTGTCCATAGTCTATTCAACATAAAAACATAGCATAGAAAGAATACACAAAAATATAAGCATGGAAATGTGATAGGAGAGAATGCTAAATAAATTCAAAGCTAAATGTGATAATGTATTCAATTTGGAGGTTTACAATATGAGTTCTAATTAACATAACAATTGAAAAACTAAAATTAGGATTCAAACAACACAATCCAAACTGTAAATGAAATTCTAACCTTTAAACAAATTAAACAGTAAAAGAAAAATACATAAATGAAATGCTAACTAGTTAAGATACAAATGGCATCATTATTACCAAGTTGAGGGGCCCTAACCAACAGGTAATTTGCTACCAAAATGAAGTCAATCCCCTTGAATGCAGAAAACACCAATTCTTTATTCCATCAAACTCATAAATTACAAAAAGGAAGATTACTCTCACAATAACGTTCTGACCTTAACTACAAATGAATGAAATGAATCCTATTTCAAGCCTATGAAGCATTTTTTATACACAAGAAACCATTGAAGAGTGGATGGGACCGAATCCCAAAGCTCTAATTTCAAAATTTATAATTTTAGATAAAATCCTCAAAAATCTGGGTTTTATTGTAATTTGGGCAGATTCGAGTTAGGGATCCACCCATATATTCCAAACTAATTCACATTTTGAAAAAGTACCCACATTTTACTCAATTTTCCATATTCTAGACAAAACCCATTTCGTAGAATTTCTAGATCTGATGCAATCCGCACGAAAATCGAGGCACAAGTTGGCAGTTTGAGATTTTTGCTAATTTTTGTAGAATCATTCCCCCTGAGATGGAGGTCAAAACGTGTGAGATGGGTGAATTATTTCTCACGTGTCCACATGTAAACTTCGCTCTGGGAAAAACTCATTTCCCCGATTTTCCTCTAGAAGCTTTCCAAAATTTCCAACTATATTTGGTACCAGACGGTTTTTGATGATGGTACAGGACGAGTACAACATTGGTACCGGACGAGCGCATAATTGGTATCGGATGAGATGAGTACTAGATGGATGGAGTGTGGGTACCATATGACATGGAGTGTGGGTATCATATGACTGTGCAGGTACCGGTTGACTATAGAACCTTCTGGTACCATATGACTTGGAGTACTGGATGACCTCCAGTGTGGGTGCCAGATAACTTCTAGTGCGGGAACATATTATTTGGACATAGAAACATAGGATTAAACCATCATCAATAAAATCATGTTAAAAACATCTTTAATAACTTAAGAAGACAAGAAAACAACAATAATTAACCACAAGGTAGAATGGATGTAATTAGTGGTAAGTGACGAGATAATGGCTATAGAATGTATCAAGAGTGTTGTAATATAAATTATGAATGGAGGATTTTCATGGTATAAAATATGACATATTTGGAGCCCAACACTCCCCCACTCCTACTGGTTTGCATGTCCTCATGCAAACAAAAATTGTATATACTCTATTTAATCATTGATTTCCGTGACTTAATTTCTTTGTGCAGGTGTTGGTTCTTATGGAGAAATGTCCTTTTTCATTTGATATTATCACATGCTTTTAACTGGATTTCTTTTACAATAGGGAAATGAAAGTTGAAGACAAACAATAGATGGGCTATGAAGGGATGGTGGATGGTATGGAAATATGAATATGGACTTAGGTGTTTGTATACTTTGTTGCTTTTCTTAAAAATCAATGTTTATTTGTGGTTTTTAGGAAAAAATGACTTCATCCTTTTTATGTGAATGCTTTATGATATGTATAAAGAGAAGACACTAGATATGTTGTGTTGGATTTATGTACCACAATATATTTTTTTTCATTCTAATGGCCTTATTAGAGTATTATGCATTTTATTATGAATTGTAGATGGAGATTGAATGATAATGGTTTACGAAAGATAAAATGTATGGAGTGGTTAATCATCAAGTTCCCTTAAAATTTTTGATGAATCAAAGAGTCTTAAACAAATTTTACCTCAAGTTTACCTTCACTTTAATGTGTGCTGTTGATTGATGAATGAGAGTACATGCTGGATGAAACTGAAGATTAAACCAAGCAAGAATGAGAGTTGCTAGATATCTGTGAGATATCTGATGAATGATGATATGATAAGATTCCTTATGTCTCTCTCTCCCCCATGCTTGCTGGTTTGCATGTCCTCATGAAAAATCTCATTAGCACACAAAATTGCTGCAAGCTGAAAGTGGACTATGTGGAACCGGTGCGTGTTGACTGAAGGAGGGAAATGAAGTATGCCAGAGCTAAGAGCTGCTAAAAATATCCTGCAAAAAGTACCCTCGAAAAATATTTAAATTTCTGTACTGTTGGAAAAGAAACCTACTGGTTTTTGTACTAGCAGTACTAGAACAAAAAAATATAAAATAACTAAACCAACACTGTTATTATGAGAGAAGAAATAAACATTGATGTTATGCCAAAGAAACAACCAAAACTTAAACTTGATCCATGCTTGTAAATTTGGAAATGAAATTAATTTTAAAACATTACAAACATAAAGGAAATTCCTAAATTACTTATTACAAATGATTTCATCAATCATTAACAGTTGTATGCTCGAGAAACCATGTAAATTATGATGGGGGATTTTTCCTCTTATCCTTAAACAAGAGAACATGAGGAGATAAGTGGTCTTTAATAAATGAGAAACTGATAGGAAACCAATCATCCCTATTTGATTTTTCAAAGAATTTTTGTCATTCAAGTGATATTGATAAAGTTCGCATTTGAGTTTATTAGACTCCTACACTTATGGGTCCCACCTCTAGGACAATGACATCTTGGGTATGGATGACGAGGTATTATGAACATATTACATACATTCTCAAATGGAAATTATATGAGGTTCAATAGTCTTTTTTTCAACCATGTATTTTTCTTCTTAAGGATTTACACAAGTATATTGTACATACAAACAAATATAGATTAGGCATAATGAAAGACATCAAAATCAGAACCCATTTCCAACAAGCATGTTCAATACTCTGATGGGGTAATTTTGACATCTAAGAAATATCCTTCCTAGGAAGAATGCCCCATTGCCCACGAGCCTGTTCAGTACCCTAATGGGTTTGCCTAGTTATACCACAAGCCGATACCCACTGCCAACAAACCTGTTCAGTATCCCGACGGGTTAGCCTCTTACACCCATTTTCCATCAAAGGCTTTTGTCCCAATATTTACCCTTAAGATAAAATTTATAAATTTCTTTTACATGGGTGAATGGGGAAGCATCTTTGAAAACCTTTTTACAAAATGGGATGGTATTAAGTTGGAATATATTTTATAGATTTCCCATAAAAGATTGTTCGTATGAAAAATAGACTTATGCATTGAGATTAGTCGAAAGACATATCATGGTAAAACTTACTTAATGTGTGGTGGATGAGGCCATGAGAGAATGACCTAAAGGTGTCTCTAGTCCCCAAGTTCATCTTCTCCATATAAGATTGTGTTCCATCACAAGTAGAAGTTTCATTTACTCTCCTGCTACTATTTGATAAGAATTCTTGAATAACAAGTCTGATAGGAAACTAGGATGTACAAGTTACCTATGGGTATCATTATGCCGACCTTAAAGATTTTGTAAATCCCCATAATATTTTAAAGATTAGGCTTATGAGAAACTGTTATTATTAATAGTCAGAAATATGTATGTAATAATAAGAAGAAATATCTTAAGTTGTTTTGGTTTTTGATGTTAGATCACCAATATTATCTTCATCTCATTTAATTTATTTGAAAAGAAACATGGAAATATGTTGCATTTATTTAGAACTAGGTTAACTAACAAGCAACTTTTACTCTATCCTATCTAAGAACAATAAATCAAATTTCACGTGTAAGAATATTTCCAATGTAACCATGTGCGTAACATGTGTAGAAATACATTCATACTTGGGTTTGAAAGATAAGCTTTGATGTATACCAGAATACGAAGAACCAACTGCTTTGATGATAATGTGAAGAGTTGTTTAAGAAGAGAGTGGTGCTTCAATCTGATAGTCATCTGGAACCATAGTTCAATGTAATCTTGATGTTCTTTGTTCACATCCTTATTTAGACCACTCTCCGTGTCTCCCTCTATCATGCCACACATATCATCTTCTTTCGAATAACTAGTCTCTTCAGTGCATGGAGGATCTTTAGAAAGGCATATAAAAAGATCCTCTATCTCAGGTTCTAATGGTGGCTCTCCATCGAATGTGATCCATGATTCTTTAGTCTCTCCTATAGGTTGGAAAGGGTGATTCCAAAAGGCTTTTATATATTCTTGTGGATGTAGCTCATGGAACTCTCCTTCTTCTATCACTTCCGGAGAGGTAGATAGGTTCTTGACTACTGTCAAGATTTTCTCTTCCTAAGCGGTAGAGATCCCAACTGCTACTAGGATTTGAGAAAGTTCTTCCAAACTCTTGATCATACTTGATTTCTTGTTGCTGGTTGATGGGTCCTGCTTCACACATGGATTAGTGTAGAGGGGGGCTCTTACAGTGCCCACAAACTTTTAAAAATCCTAAAGAAATAAAAAGAAGCAAACTAAAAGAAAATGTAAGCAAACAAATTATATACTCAAAGTGCCACCGTGCTACTAGGGCCCTGCTGTCACCAAGTTATCTGTTCACACAAGTTAGCTTCTCTTCTCATATATATAAAAAATGGCTAATGCTAATAAAACACAAATTCTAACTACTGAAAGGAAGAGGAAAACCTAACTTTGGAGCAACCCCACTAAAGTGGATGCGTGGGCTCTTCCCTCATGTATTACCATCTTCTCTCTGCCCTTAGTTTGTCCTTAAAATCACACCACACTTGCATTAAAATAAACACGCTTTCATGAAAAGAAACACACTTGCATGAAAAGAACATTCAAAGATTTGGATAAATAAAAGCAACCTACCTATGGTCTAATCCCTTTAGCACCTCCTCGACAATGGCGCAAAAATGTTGGGCTAAATATATGCACTATTAATTCCCACATTTAATTATTAACCGATGCTCGTAGGCTTCAAGGTGCAAGTGCAAGAAACGCAGGATCAGAGCATAGACTAACCTAATCTAAAGGCGTCAAAACAATCTTCAAACCCACACTGCAAGAATTTAACACTAAGGATTCATCACTGGGACGTAGGAATAACTTAGTGCTATAAAGGCTTAGATCACAGTCTTTCATGCACTTGGGGTGATGTTCGCATGATTAATCGTGAGTATCTTACTTAAGTTTTTTGTACTTCAATGATTATTTCGTATAGTGGATCCACACTCAAATGCAATAAAATAAACATGCAAACGAAAATGAATTCAATTGATAGGAAATAAACTAACACCTTGGGAAGAATTCCAAGGCGGGAAGGCCATATATCACGAGTGTTGACGATTAAAAATTGCAAAGGTTTTCTGCCCACAAAGTATTGCTAAAGCCTATTATTATAAGCTACAATAGGAATAATACTAGTAGGTGGGACCCCCTTGTAGATTGAGAGATAATATCGGGCTCTTATTTGATGTTTGTGCCACTGTTCAACACTGCTTACATGATTGATGAGATCTTGTTTTATTGGCTATGGATAGGGCCTATTATGTGTTGGTTCTAATGGTGACAATTGGATGATGGACAAGGCATGTTATATGTTTTTTCTGCTGCTCTAGGTTTAAATTTTATGTCACAACGACCTATGTTATCCATTGTTATCATTGCTATCTGTTCTTGGATCCATTACTAGGACACCTGCACAAGAGACATGTTAGTAACAAAACATAAAGAGAAGTTGGGAAAGGTCAAAAGCAATATAAAGAAATGCAAAAGGAGGAAACAAACTATGCTCTTATGCTACCTACATGCATCAAAATTTAAATGATTGTTGTTATCCTAGCTAATAAGTTAATGACTATGCGATTTTTTTGATTATATAGTTGATATGCATTATGGTTAAGTTGGAAATGGTAAGATATGATGTGGGTGGCGTGTTTGACAAGTGATAGATGCTGATTCCAATGCATGGTTTAAATGAATGGTTAATGGAATAATGGTTGGCATGTACTGAGAAATTAATTGACTGGGGGTGGAGGCGACGTGCATTTAATGCACGTAACCCTTAATCTTTCCACTGTCCGCCACCCTAGTCAGGCTATTGTTCAACTGTGTTTGCTGTGGTTAGGCTCTAACTTTTAGGCAAAGGGAGAACCACTCAACCAACTCGCGTTTTTAAAGTGCTCTTGGTTACATGTACGTCTTTTTTTTGGCCATCCATGAGTTTTCTCTGGTTATGAAATAATAGTGGCTCGATATGTATTGGTTTGTTCTTTCCTTGAGTCAGGCAACTGTGTTAATTGGAGATATTTTTCTGGAATGAATCGTTGGTGGTTTTCATTGTAATAAAATTTGAAGTCACAGAGTTATTGGTCGATCTGAGTGTTGGCATCCATAAAGGCTCTCTGTCATCATTACTAGTTTTAGTTGGAGGGTTTCATTTGGTTTAGAGTGGTTGGTGGTCTCCACGCCTTCATCTTCAATACCCAGTATTTTGCTGTTTTGGGGTTTTGAACACCTTGTGTCACTACGCTTTGCTTCACTTGGGTATGAGTTTTTTCATGTTACTAATGTTGCGCAGTGGGTTGTGATGGCCATTTTCCAAAGGGATTTCTTAAGGTGACTATTATTTCTTGGCCATGTCCTATCTCAACATTCTCGGGTTGGATGGTAGAGCCATGAGGGTTATACCCTATGTGTGCTAAGTATCATTATAGGGCCAAAATGGGGCCTTGATCCTCTGCACATAGCCTCTCCTATCACGAAAATTGTCACCTTGTCTGCGAAGACATTCGTGGTATACCCTGTGCATGCACCATTGGTCTTTGAGGTTCTCTCCCGATGTTGGGGGGTGCCTCCATGTCTCCCTGTGTTGTTCCACAGGGCCAATCCTTGATTACTCCAAGATCGGTTTTGATAAAGGAAACCCATTATGTCATGCTAGATACATGGTCGATGGTTATGAATTGGTAACACAATGTCGATAATGTTCTATTGTTAACTCATATTTGTTGATTATCCATACAGTGTTTTTCTTATTAGTACTTAGTCACTACAATTGGTGATTATAATAGTCTAATTGATAAAATCGACATTGAAATTGGTTGATTGAAGAATGGGTTTGATACACAGTCATTGTCTTTTGCATTGAGGTTATCAAAATGTTAACTCAACATTAGTTTACAATTGATTAATGGTGCTTCACACATGATGCATTGGTATGTGTGGAATTCCTACAACATGAGTCAATGATTACTGTGACTGTGTTTTTAATGGCCAAATGCTTATTGCAATCAGGATGACTATGGAATTTCCATCCATTGTATATGTTATGGTTATTTGATTGCGTCATCAAGGATGGGCACAATTTTTTACACAATATGGTTTTGTTGCAGTTTGATTAATTTGAGAAATACTGTTGTTGCCTCCTTGTATTGGATTGATATCCCAACACTGTGGATGTTTAGATTCAGAGTGATTGAACCTATACAGTCATGGAAATACTCTTGCGTTTTGTTGGATGTCTGTGTATTCCACAACATAGTATGTGTTGAATGGTGATGGTTGTTTGTGAGTTTAAATGGAAAGTCACGATCTTGCATTTAAAACATTGATGGTTGTATGTGGTTGTCTGTTATGTGTATTGATGAATATCATGTTTCATATAAGAAACAGACACAGGTTCGGTGACAATATAACCTCATTGAAATTCAATTATTAAATGAATTAAAAGACAGAATCGAGCACAACCTTTGAGTTTGTATTTTATGATTGAAATAATTCATGGGCAGTGGTTGATTTTGATGCTGAACATAATGGTTTACTGTTTATTCATGTGGGAAGTGTTTTAAAATATTAAATGGATAAGTGAGATGAACAGAGCTCCCCTACAGGCTGTTGTGGAATGCATACTGTCTTGTTTGATGACACTGTATTTTTTATTACAAGCAGGGATCAAGTTAATGCACATGATTGCTTGAACTATGCATAGTAATTGTTTTGAGTCATAGTGGCCATTTAGTTAGCGTGTTTCCTTTTACAGAATGGTTTTATGTATTACTTAATTAATTTTATGAACAATAATCGCTCTCTTTCCCTACCATTATTTCTCTTTCCGCTAATGACAATCCCCTCGCATTCCCACATTCATTTTTTACTCCTTGTTCTAAAACTAATTACATTAAAGAAAAATTCCATGTTGAAGCAGTTTAAAGTCGCTGGTTTACAATGATGTTCTCTTTGGTTTGCATTACAGTTGACTGTTTGTGGTCTTTGAGCAGTAACCGTGTCTCCTTCCCCCTCATTTTATCATTTTTCTCTCAATACAAGCCCCTCGCTTATCCCATGACCTTTTGTTCACCCCTTCTCATTGACAACAGTTAAACAATTTATATGGATTGGATTGCATGAGCCTAATATGTTGCTAAGACAAAATCTATTTCATATTTTTAAAGAGTTATCATGTATGGTTGTTAAAAGGGCTATTCGCTAATAAATCATGCATGCATTATTGAGATTTTTCAGCCGAGGTATCCATTGTAGAGGCAACCAAGGGAGAGGTAATTGGAACAGAGGCCCAAGAAGGCCAAGGTTCTCCATACACTTTGATGCTGACTCGCAAGAGTTAGGCCAGTTGTTTTAGGCTGTATTTTTCAATTGGATTTGGCAAGGAGTTGTCCAACCTAGGCCTGAAAGGCCTCCTTTCCAAGCTCCACAAGCCCCTGGTATTCCTGTGCCCCCTCATGTCTCATTGCAACCCGAGGTCCTTGAAAATGACAGATGGAAAGAGATTGTCCACTCGACAGTCTCCCAACATCGTGGCTGGCCCAATTTGTCCTTACCTGCTCCCCCGCCTATTAACCAAATTTGCCAAGATGCACCTGTCCACTTGCCAGTTCAGTCCTCTCATGCCAGCAAAAGGTTGAAAATCAAGGCCCACCGTGCCCTTGAGAAATGAAAAGCCATTTTTGTCCCTTCCTCACCCTCTAATGGCTCTGATGAATCTGTGTCTTCCAGAATGCGTTTGAGGGATGATTTTTCTCACGTGATCAACGAGATTAGGCCTAAAGGCTCAACACAACCAAACACAAATTTAGGAAAATCAAGGGGTTACAACAAAAATCAAGGAAAGATTTCATCTCAGAGTGGGAAATATGGTTTTTAAGTTTTTATGTTATTTATTGTTGATGACAGTAGACTTGAGAAGTTTTGGACAACATGTTTTCTTTGGATATATGAGTAATATATTTTTTGAATATAATTTCAAATATCAATGAGCTAAATTGTCAAATGTTAATGTGATGATGGGAGTCACAAGGATGGGTGTTTTTCTTAACTAACTAGTTGTGTTATGATTGTTATGAGCTAAATGGAGTCACAAGGGGTCCCACCTACTAGTTATTATTTATTTATAACCCTTATTATGATTATTACTTTTCCCCCTAACTAAAAAGTTGGTTGAGTCTTTAGTTAACTTAACTAATGAGGTTGTTCAACTACCTCAACCAGTTTAGATTTGCGTAAAGGCAAAATGAAAGGGAGGAACAAAGGGAGGATAGAAGGAGGAGCATACTAAAGTTTTATCTTTGAGTTTATGCTGAGATAGTTTAGTTTTCATTCATTCCTTAATTTATCACAAGACTAATTATTTTTTATGATAACATGGTCTTATTATAGACAACAAGATTCAGGGCTGAATTACATAATTCAGACACTTGTTTTCAAAGGTGTTGATCTATCTTTGATAGTCTGTGTAGACTTGTCTGTTTGAATTATTTTTCATGACTGACAAAGGCTATTGTGCATAGTTGAGTGGGAAACAATCAATGACAATCTGATCCAGCTTTTAGAGTTCAATTTTTGATTTTTTGTCAGAGGTCCTTTTGTATGTTCCATCGGGGATGTCTAAGTTTGAATTTGGTCTGAAATTTCTGCTTGAAATTTTGTAAAAGGAATGACTCTTTGGTGAATTGGAATGAAATAAAGGATTGTCTTATGTCTGATCTGTCTTGATTATCATCTTTGTGTCTTTACTTTTTTCTCTACATTTATTTGAGAAACTATTTTATTCAGAAAATCATATTTTAATGAATTTTCCAGCAAGCTTTTAATTGTAAAAGGACTAGCCTAAGCACTTGTAATCAATACTTGCGAGTTAGGATTTTATTTTTTATGGATATAAACATAGGGTGACATTCCCGTCTATTTTTCTTTAGACAATCATAATCTGAAAATTCTTGAGTAAGATCATTTCATATCTTTTCCTCAACATTTATTTGACAACCATACTGATGAGATCTTTGATATTTCTCTGGTTATTTTTTATACTCGATTTTCATCGATACATCTTTTTTTCTGATATTGATTCTTTGACTATTTTATTTCTTAATGACTGTTCCTATTGCAAGGAAGCCCAATATTGAGATCAGTCTTCAAGATCAGACCAACATTGCTTTGAATCTATTTAATACCATTTTAGACACTGCCAATACCCGTGCTGAGCTTAACCATTCTTGGGTAGAAATTGAACGAGATATTCATGCTCAAGAATTATTGGAAGCTAGATGTAGACAACCTAGAAATCAACAGTAACCTTCTCGTTTCTTCAGTTTTGGCCTTTCTTTCATGTCCTTAGACTCTCGTGCTTCTAGAATAAGAAGAGGCTTATCACCAGAAATCAATCCTATTGCTGAAATAGGAAGAAGGAACATTGTGTTATCTGCCCAACAAAGTGCTCTAAGGAGAACTTTGTCTGATTCATCTAATTCGGCTTTCTTTCCCTCATCTACCATCCACAAGATGGCATCTAGTGGTGGCTCTGGTGGTACGGGGGGTGATTCCTCCTCTTAGGATTCATATTCATCAGTGATTGGTAGCTTATATAGACACCATATTCCTATTCAATCTACCACAAATCCTACCAAATTTATTAAAAAGTATGGTTTTTTTCATTTCAAATAAGACACCACAACCACACCATGGCATGTGTCCTCTCCTCTTAACTTAGCACCTGCTACATGTCCACTTCCTAAGTTCAAGGATCCTCTTCCTAAGTTCTCGGGGAATAACAACGTCACTACAAACAAACACCTAGTGGCATTCTCTAATGCTTGTCATAACATAGGGGCCAATGACAATGATACTTGTATGCATTTATTCATCAATTCTTTGGAAGGAAAGGTTGCGACCAATTTCTTTGACCTTCCTCCTAAGATTCTGTTTACTTGGGAGGAGTTGATCTATTGGTTCAGATATACTTATGCGCAATCTAAAAGCCTAGCCAAGAAGTTAAGGGAATACAATAACGTCACCTATAAGGATGGTGAGACCATCAAGTCTTTCAACTTGGGTTTCACCAAGTTATACAATCAAATCCTTAAATTCATCCGCCCTTAGAACCAAGATGATTTCATGCATTACTACAATGCATTTCCTTCCCCCTATTGTCATAGGATTGAGAAAAAATCCATTGATAATCTTGGTTCTGCTCTGCATACTTGTTCAAATTATGAAGAACAACTTGAAAGAATAGGTCTTCCCTAGGGGGAATCAGTTAGATAGACAGACATGTTCACCCTCTTATATCTAGTCCAAGATATGGACAATCGTATGATAGCATTCAAGCAAAGGGGGACTACCTCACCTCTCACCCCTGGAGCTTCATCCTCTTCTGCACCCCCCTTTAGGAATCTGATTGAAAACAATTTTTAGCCTAAATCCATCTTGCCTCGAAGCTGGTGTAACTTCTATGAGGAACACCACGAGGAAACCACATGTGAGGTATAAAAGAGTGCCAGAGATAATATCTTTGGTAAGATACCAGAAGCTACGATCGCTTTCCTAGATTTTGCAGAGCTAGAATATGTCATGGTCATCAATACTAGGAACAAAGCCTATGCTCCCAAGGAAAAATTTGATCCTCCCTGCAATTCTTCTAGCCCAAGCTCATCCTCACCCGCTGCTACTGTTTAGGTTCCTAAGGTTCCTGATAGTCAAGGAACAAATTCTTCTCTCCCCTCTTCCAAATACAATATCTTGAACCAGTTGGCCAACATCAAAGCAGATGCAACCCTTTTGGACATGGTTGCCCTCCCTGAACAACAGATGCATCTGAAACAATTCATGGAAGGGAAAGCTTCGATTGTAGACAACCTCTATGAAGAGGTAAACGAAGAGGATTCATCTGTAAATAAAGTAGGTGTACATAAATTTAGATACCCTGTAAAAAATCACCCTTTTTATATTTCTGTAAAGATTATGGATAAGATCACCCATTGTTTCCTCATTGATGGCGGTTCGGGCCCAAGTGTGATGTCGAAGATTATTATGGAAGATTTAGGCCTGTATTGTACAAATGAAAACACCAGAAGCATGCTCTCCTATAATAGCCTACAAAAAACAACCATAGGCGAGAATAAGGATGTGACCTTAGTTTTATGCACTCATCCTGAAATAAGGACAACCCTCAACATTCAGGTAATTTATATTCCTGTAAGAAATTATTCAATTATCTTGGGAAGAGATTGGCAAGCCTTAATAGGTGAATACCTGTCACTTGACGGGACACATTTATCTATGTCTTAGAATGGTATTATCATTATAGTCCTTAGAGAGGGAAGAATTTTACCCTACATAGAGAGTGTTCCACAATCTAGTGTAAACTATATCGAAGAGGACCTAGGAGTGTATTCCATCTTTGCCGAGGAGGATAATATTCCATTGGAACAAATCGATTTAGATAATGATATGTGGCACATGAACTTTGATGGTTCATGCTCTAATGAAGGTAATGGGGCTGGCATTATCTTGGTTTCCCCTGTAGTCAAAATTCATAACTTGTCTTATAGGTTGGAGTTTTCTTGCACAAACAATGTCACTGAATTCAAAGCTTTAATATTAGGCATTGAAATTACCCTTAATCTTGGATGTGGTCACCTTTTAGTTTTTGGAGATTTTGAGCTTGTTGTGAACCCGATACATAAGGTATGCTCTCCTAACAACAAGATGATGGAACGATACACCCAAAATGTTTGGGCACTTATCTCAGACCTTTTATTTTTCAACATCACTCACGTTAAGAGGGAGTTGAATCAATGGATGATCGGTTAGCTGTCTTTGCAGCTTCTCCTAATCAACAAATTTTGCCTCACATGCTTGATTGTTCTTTTCAATCCCCATATCATTCACATATCCCGAATGATGAAGGATATTGGCAGGTCATCCCTAATGATGAGAGAATTTGTGATTTCATTCAAGATGAACCTCTTAAGCCCAAGGAAATGACATTCATAGAAAACAACAAAATTCCTAAGGGCTTGACTCCTCTTGAGAGTTCCTTTTCATCGAGTGATATCGACAATAAAGAGAAACAAAGAGAAGAGGGGTCGAGAAGGAAGGTGGTTTAAACCATATCCTAGAACATTGGGGCACTCGAGTGTTCCAAGAATGTTAAAATAAGTACCCAATGTTCTGATAAATAAGAAACGAAGTTTGCCAAGCTACTTGGTGGATTGCAAAATGTTTTTTCTTGGTCCTATGTGGATCTTCCTGGTTTTGATCCTGGTATTACACAACTTTCTATCCCAATCAAGGAAGGAATGAAACCATCTAGGCAAAAACAAGGGCCTATTAACTCTACATTTAAAGAAACTTTTCAAAAGGAGTTGGGAAATTTCTCAGAGGCTGGGATTATTTTTCTAGTCTATCCTGAATGGGTTTCCAATTGGATACTCGTTTTGAAGGTCACTTATCATATTAGAAACTGCATTCATTTTCTCACTTTAGGTCATTCTATTATGAGAAATCCTTTTCCTCCTCTCAATATGGAAATGATTCTACATCAGGTTGTAAGATCACAGACGAGGCCCTTGATGAAATTTTGGGTTACAATAAAATCAAGGTAAAAGGGGCAGATGTTCATAAAACCACTCCTATCTCAATTTAGGGTACCATGACTTATAAATGCCTATTTTATGGCTTACTTGATGCAAGTACCACTTTTAAAATACCTATACACACAACTCTTGATGAATTGATCAACATATACATCTACCTTGATGATCTAATCATATACATTAAAAGGATGATAATTACCTCAGAGTTCCAAGTGTTATCTTTGGGTCCCTTTAGAATTGCTTTTGTCCTGGATACTAACTCTTACATTCTAAGGGATTTACAGGAACAATTGTTCTCCTACATCACAAACAGTTATCACTTGAAACATTGCGAGGGACCAACATGAAAATTTCTAATGCTGTTAGGATTTTCTGTATACTAGTAACCTATCTCTGCTTTCATTTTTTGCACCATGTTCTTTTCTGCCTTCCAATAGTTTGAATTCTTATTTCTATTTGAATTTTTTTTCCTACTTATCTTACGTTTCTGACATTTTGTTTGCTGCTGTTTTAAATTTTGCGATTTTACTTCTGTCATGATTTTGTTTCCTACCATCTTCTAGTTAATTGGGTCAAAATAGGATGATTGGATAAGTTCTGCCACAATGACACTCCTGCAAAGTATTGTTAGTCAATAACAATCAAGATTACACATCTGTTACGATGTTTCCCCTGAAGCATACTTGAATTTGCTATATGCTTTCACTGCTGTTTTATAAAGAGATTGGTTATTTCCTGCTTCTTCTTTCCATTTCTTCATCCATTTGAGATTTTAAAGAGAAAATCCGTAATTTTTCTCCTTAAAATAAAGAGCAGATTCCGACTGAATTATTACACATACAATGGTAAAACCCCTCATACTTAACAATTTTCATGAGCTATTCCCAAATTCCCTGTCACTTTTCGATTAAATCCACTCACTTCCCCCTATTGCATAATCTTCTTGGTTATATCTTCTTGTCCTACTATTCTTGGTCTGCAAAACCATGAGTTTTGAGTTCTACATCTGTTGAAAGAATTTCCTTGTGGAGTCACCAGTTTGTTGACGATTAAAAATCGCAACGAGGTTTTCTGCCGAAAAAGTATTGCTAAAGCCTACTATTATAAGCTACAATAGGAATAATACTAGTAGCTGGGACCCTATTGTAGATTGGGAGATAATATCGGGCTCTTATTTGATGTTTGTGCCATTGTTCGACACTACTTACATGGTTGATGAGATATTGTTTTATTGGTGATGAATAGGGACTATTATGTGTCTCTTCTAATGGCAATAATTGGATGATGGACAAGGCATTTTCACACACCCACTACGGCATAATAAGTTTTTCACCTCTTCTCGAGGGACAAAATCCCCGAAGTCCTACGGGGGCCTAGTGCAAGCTAGTTCTTCCCTTGTCCACCTCCATGTGATCGTTGGTTAAAACCACAGGCCAAACAAACTAGGCACCTTTTCGCATTTCGTGACTTCACGATACAAGCGAGCCAAGTCTTTCGACTCTGAAAACCCCGAAATCTGAAATGGGCTAAGGTACTCGGCTCCACCTTTGTCTCGGTGTCATGTGACCTCTGGATAGGACGCAAGTCTCAACGCCTATCTCTTTCGGGTTTCGCGACTTCGAAATTCCCATTGCAAGTGTTCCTTACCTTTTTGGAATGCCGAACCCCGAAATGCGATATAGGTCAACGGGGTGTTGACTCCTTCCCTGTGATGATAACATGCCACCTGTCACCTCCACGTGACCATGGTTCTGGGATGTACCACTTGTCATCCACGTGGCTCCTACCTCTGGGATGTGCCACTTGTCCGCCCGAGCCTTCGGCTTTCGGGACTCAAGAGAATAGCGAACTACTGTCCCCTTCCCTTTTCAAACCCCAAAATAAATTCACACTACACCGCTTCAAGATTTCACATACCGAGATTTCGCGTACTGGGATTTTACAACTTGCGAAGACGAGGGGTTCATACCCTTGGGTTTTCTAGGTGCCAAAATGTCGACTGACAGCCACGCATCCTCTACAAATGGACGGTCCAGGTAACTCCCATGGATCTTGGGATCTATGGTCCCCATTCCTTCGCTACTTGCGAAGGTTAAAAGGGGTCAAGGAATTAATGCCTACGTTCCTTCCTCCAATCTAGCGGTCGTGATAGACCTTAGATCCTTCGAAAGGATCTCATCCGTTCATCTAACAAACTTAAGGGTACTTTCTTTCGGTATTTGCAACTCGCTATCCTTCCTGAGCTTTGTCAGCTATGAAGGACTTGAGAGCTTTGCGCTCTTTCTCCGGGATTTGACTCTTAGAAGAGTCTTCAACCCAACTACTGTGCTCCTTCATCAAGGGGTTCTGGGGTTCTATTTGTTCACAGAGATCCTGTGCATATCAGCACTACCTCTCATGAGCTTAACAAACTTCGTCCTCCAAGGGGCTCAGATTGACTATATGAGTAAACCATTGTACATGCAACTACACCTAAGGTCGATGAGCTCACAGTTTGTGGCTCTAGCTTAAGACGCTACAGACTCAAGAATTTATGAGAACAGGTCATGTCCGATCGATATAATTCCTTACTTGCCTAATTATACAACCAAGCAGAGATAGAAGGGATACAGTGTATCCATTAAGAATTCATTCACATTCCTGAAAGCATGCACAACATAACCAATTCATACACAGTTACAGCTAAATTACACGGGGTAGGAAATCACTTATCTATTACAGGTTGCTGCCAACCAAATGACCATGGGTGTTCATCCTTCCACCCAACCATAGGCTCAGAGACATTCATTCTTAGCACTCTAGCCACCCCCGTGCCAAGCCATGATATCACCAGGAAATTCTCACAATTCTCGAGGGTTCTCTCTCTGTTTCAACTTCTGTTCGGATCCTATTTTCTGCAACTCGGAGCTTTCTCACTCGGTTGTGGCCTCGATGAGGTTTCTCAAATGATCTTCAGCATCAGGCTCACGACCTTCTATTCGTGATTCGCTGGAGAGCTTAGCGCCCCTCCCTTGGGAGCTTCCTCCATCATCTAGTGTGTCTCTCTCTCTTGCTACCTCCATGTGTATAATTGTCACCTTCCTTCTGTCAGAAGGAAGCTCGGGTCCGCCTGGTCTGTCAGACCCTCAGGTAATTTAGGATGACTTCCTGTAGCTAGACCATGCTCCCATTCATGGGTGTGGTTGGTACTTCAACTACTGGTCCTTGCCTCATTAACTGATTTCTCTCCCCTAGTGATATCATGGCCAGTAATTTCAAGGCTTTACCCCCACAGTCAGTTATTGGAAACTCAAACAATAATACATTTACATTTTCCTCATGCATTAGCATGGTAATTCCTATTTTATGATTAATTACAAATTGGGGAAAACAGGGTGTTACAATTCCCTTCCCCTTAAAGGAACAACGTCCTCGGTGTCCTTTCTCAAAACACCAGTCATGCCTTCCTCATTCGGCCACTTCAGAAGACTTGACCTTTATCCTCGGTCAGGTCCTTTTTCAAGATCTGAGTCTTCGTCATCTTCCTTCAATAATTCTTGGACACAAGCATATTAACCACAATTTTGTGCGAAGACATCTTACTTTTGGTCAAAATTAAAAAGGAAACTTTCATAATCTTAGCACAATACTTATCTATGTAGTTTGTGGATTTGCATCCACATGGTATTTTTGTTATCCAAGCTCATCGCTTTCCTTGACATACCCATTGGGTGCATGATTCCAATTCAATGGCTCACAAGAGCTATCATGGTTTCATCTTCCTTGCGGTCACTCACCCTCCAGGCCCAGGCTCAGGCATCCCCTTCACTGCTATACAGTCCTTTGGGCGATCTATCTTGCCCTGCCAAGGTTTTCTCGAACAGGAGGAATTTAGGAAACTCTATCGATTCTTAAAGTCGAGGCATCCCTTAGACTTGCTCTGCTAAGGCATCCCTCTGGATTGTGTTACATCAACACAATGTATGTTCGATGATCATGACTTATCACGGGGTTCTCATGGCTCAACAGTAGCCATGTTCATCATTTTTAGCTGTGACAGCCTTCATCTGTCCTTTCAGGACAAATCTTTTCTTCTCACCTATATCACAGGTACACAAGATTCGTGAGACATCATTATAAATTCTAACTTTCAGAATTCTATTGCAAATATGTCACCCAAAAATTTCCTATTCCACAATTTGTTTTCATATTTTTTCCGCACATGAATCCAGATTCATAATTATGGGACTTTCCTTCCCATAACATTTTAGCTCAGCAAGAAATCAGTCTTCCTTATGGGCTTACAACATTGCCATATCCAAGACTCCTTCCTCCATTCCTTGCATTTCGGCTTAGCAGGAAATCAATCTTCCTTATGGGCTTACAATGCTGCCATATCCAAGACCCCCTTGCTTCCTGCACTTTCAACTTCAATCGGCCAGACAACTTGTTAGCTTTTCCATGCATATACATTTTATTGCACCTTTACAACATCGTCACAACAATTTTAGAATTGTACATACTTAAAAATTAAATTACTTTCTCAAAAAGGAAATACCATTCCTTGCAGTTTGGCTTAGCAGGAAATTGGTCTTCCTTATGGACTTACAACACTTCCATGTCCAAGATCCTTTCCTCCCTGCAATTTCATTCTTTACAAATCCAAACAATTGTTAGTTTTTCATGCACATTACCTTTTTCGAAAATCAAGTATACTAACAGTCTAGGTCATTTCATCTATTCAAGGATTCAAAGTGAAAGTATACATCATCCCTTATTTATGCATCATTCCAGCCTACCAAATTTTCAAAATGTGATTCAGATATCAATTTATTTTAATGAATGCGCCAACATTTGTGGCCACATTCATACCCAATGCACCCTTTCATTGATTTCAATTTTGTCACACTTTATGACAGGTTCTTGGCCATGGTGTGTTGGAACCTAACCAACCTCTCCACCACATGGTCTATTCGTTTTCATTCATTCTTACAACAGGACCATGCTTCCTGCTATAGGCCGATCACGACCCCAAATTGGTATACCATAACTCAAAGTTTCACATGAGTGCTTTTAAGAACTCCTTGATTGGTCAATGCATTCATGACATATCGGTTCATGAATTCTTCCAAGGGTTACAAACAATGTTTACTACCAGAGGTTCATACCTCCATCATTCAGGTTCTCCTTCCTGATTCATACCTTACTTGGGTATCCAAGGCATACCACTGCCTTTCAAAATTCATGCATAACACTAAGACAATAAAATATTTCAGAAGGGGTTCCTACCAAATCCCTTCATACCTTGTGCGACATAGGCACAAATATCTTTATACTGGTTCTTGGCTGCTAGCACTCTCTCTCTAATATTATCCCATCAGTGGTGCTCCATGGGGACTTTTAAAGTCCCTTCAATAATCATTCCACAAGAACCTTCTCATAGTCATCCTTTGATTGAGGTTGCTCATTATTGGCAACTGTCTTTCTTGAGAGTTCCAATCTTATTTATTTCTACACATGACATACACCATAAGCACATTAGTCGTCATGTCAATTAAAATCCAATTACCATAGCATTAAATTAATAAAATATTTTCAGACATGTCTCAACATATATGTATGTACTTCATGACATTGTCCTTAATGTTTTCATGAGTGAAACACAATAGTTCTCAATCGTTTTCACAGCATTACAACCATCATTACTGCAGTGTCAAAACATTTTCATTCATCGACGTAGTAGCTTTCTCATCCCATAGAATAGAAAAACATAATACACAACAAGGAAAGAATTGAGGGCTCTCCCCTTCTTCAAATTCTTTCTACATCACCTGGGACTTTCAGACTACTCGAATTACCTCTAAGGTTTCACTGCCTTTTCTTAATCATGGCCTCAACCAAGCTTAAGCAGTTAAACGTACTGATTTATTTATTTAATCATACTAAGGGGATTTACTTGCCTCTTACCAACTATACTGGTTTCCACAACTGCTCTTTTTCTGAGCAGCCTTTGTTAGGCCTCACCCTAACCCTTTTTGGGATACTGCAACATGATTTAATAACAACTCTTTGCTCATAATGAATCATGAACATGTGCATCCTATACACTTCAATTCGGTTATCAGAATGGTCAATATTCGGTTGTTAGTCTTCTATTAATTACATGATTCTTTCAAAATGTAATCTAGGATTCTTATATATATATGGACAGGCCTTGCAGCCCATTGTCCAACCTTCAAAAATTATTAGGGTTGTGACTCTGTCCTTCTAACAAGCCCTTACACAGTTCCTCCACAGGGAACTCCTTCGGCATGCAACTCCCTTGTTGCATATCCATCACTATTTGTGATGGCCTCAGCCTTGAGTCAGTTTTGGCCTTTTGCTAAATATTCCCCTTAAGGAATATAAACATGCATCTTTACTGTTAAGATCAGTCAATTCACATTCATTCACAATCCTTCTCATGTGATGCTCAAAGGTGTAATCACTTGTCTCTTATCATGACAAGAGAGCATCTTTGCTCATTTACCCTTTCATCTAATTATATTGGTGCTTCCTGAGGAAATGGAATACCTTCCCCTCAGGCTATTATTTGGAACAAAATTTTCATGACTCCCCAGAATGGAGTCAACTATGGCTCCATAGGATACTTCTACACTTACATCATACATGTGCATTACTTGCACGTTTAATATAATTCATACCTTACCGGTATTAATATCAGGCTTCCTATTATGAATCTTCACACTGCATTCAATTCATGCGTATTCATCATACTAGCTCATGCCTTCTCCTCACACGACCATCGACGGTGACCACGATCCAAACAAAAGGTGCTTCGAGTTTCACGATTTCGGGATTCATGTTGCAAGGAACTCTGGTTCCTTGATCCTCGAAATCCGAAAACCCGAAAGACCAAAGATAAGGTTTTCTCGATTGTTTTATTCACATGACCCTTCGCTCGGAACCTGGGGTCAAATCTCAGACACACGTCGGGATCTCTCATTTCGACGAATCCGCGGACAACGCCCCACCGTTTCCCAAAATTTCTGATCCACGAGGGTTCGACAAACTGGATCCCACGGTCCAGATCTCTCTGGCAATCAACGATCCTGATCAAATCCTAGCTTTCCACCTTTCGGGATTCTGGCAGAGTCTTCACCCCTTAACTCCCGATTTTGAATCCCCGAAACATGTATGCGTCATATAAAAAATCCATCGCTTGTATCGATCCAACGGCTCAGGCTGGATGTCGGGATTTTGTGATATGTGATTCCTCAAAACCCTGCTCGTTGACTTCTAAATCTCCGACTCTCGAAGATCCAATTACACTGGATCTGCGGTTCAGGTCATCCGCTAACCAATGACCTTGATTGAATCGACGATTTACCTAGCGTGACTTTGGAAAGTCTACGCTTCTATTTTCCCAATAGACGAAACCTCGAAGCTCTAGACCAATGACTCTCATTGATTCCAATCTAATGGATACTATTCCTCCTGAGCTTGTGAGTGATGCGAGGTTATCATCCTTATCTTTTCCGCTGATCTACTAGATCTAATGGTTCACAGAAATTCAGTATTCCTCCCTCCGAGAATTCCACCATCCATTCAAATTTTCAATAACTTCCAGCCACAAACTTGGCATCAACTCTTCTGGAATCATCCTCTGTGTTCAACCTCTGGAGATTTCAAACTTTAACACAAGCTTGTTTCTATATGCACTCCCTGTGCTCTATATGCACACTCGGCATACGAAATTTCCCACTATCTCTTATGAGATTTTAAGTTACTTACAGGACTAATCTCATAGTCATAACTCATACGGATGTTACCCTCTCTTTATGGGAACAACCAACAAGGGTCACTCTTTGGAATTAGCAACAGTCCCAAAGGAATCCTCTTAATCTTGTTTAAACAAATTATCCTTGTTGTTGATCCTAACCATTATAGGTAAGGTAATCTAACCCTACATATTTTCATCAGTCCTCTCAACCGTGAGGAGTTATATGCTCAGGATTTAGTCTTTTAATAATGCAGTAATTTATAACTTTCTAAGGACCCTACCAGCCTTTACCAGTTTTCCCAAATCATGAAGGAGTTCTTCATTTGGATCTTAATTCTTACCTAACCAACCATCTCAATTGCAAGAGACTCTATCTGCTTTAGTAGGTAGCCATCATCACACTATAATAGAACAACTCAGTTCCTGTCCCTTGTCTGGCTCGTGCAACTTCATAGCACAATTTATTCCACCTCTGTTATTCACACTCAGGTCTTATCAATAATACTGATCAGTGCATTCCTACTCCTATAAGAGTAGTTACCGTCTTAACAGAGGGTTAAAGAAATTCCCAATTTACAGTTTCATTCTACGGTCCTTCTTCTTAAAGAGAAAATGCAGATAACAATATTTCTTTATGCGGCTCGTACATGAGCCCAACCAGGCCAAGTGTTGTAACCATGCTCTGATACCAATTTGTCACACACCCACTACGACATAATAAGTTTTTCGCCTCTTCTCGAGGGATAGAATCCCCGAAGTCCTACGGGAGCCTAGCACAGGCTAGTTCTTCCCTTGTCCACCTCCATGTGATCATTGGTTATGACCACAGGCTAAACAAACTAGGTGCCTTTTCGCATTTTGTGACTTCATGATACAAGTGAGTCAAGTCTTCTGACTCTGCAAACCCCGAAATACGAAATGGGCTAAGGTACTCGGCTCCACCTTTGTCTCGATGTCATGTGACCTCCGGCTAGGATGCAAGTCTCATCGCCTATCTATTTCGGGTTTCGCGACTTCGATATTCCCGTTGCAAGTGTTCCTTACCTTTTTGGAATGCCAAACCCCGAAACACGATATAGGTCAACAGGGTGTTGACTCCTTCCCTGTGACGAGAACACGCCACCTGTCACCTCCATGTGACCCTAGTTCTGGGATGTACCACTTGTCATCCATGTGGCTCCTACCTCTTTGATGTGCCACCTGCCCGCCTGAGCCTTCAACTTTTGGGACTTAAGAGAACAAAGAAGTGACGTCCCCTTCCCTTTTTAAACCTCGAATTCCTATTCACTCTAAGACGACTCGAAGTTTCACATACCGGGATTTCACGTACCGGGATTTTGCATCTTGAGAAGACGAGGGTTCATACCCTTGGGTTTCCCGGGTGCCGAAACACCGAAATCAATTCACACTACATCACTTCAGGATTTCACATATCGGGATTTCACGTACCGGGATTTTGCAACTTGCAAAGACGAGGGGTTCATACCCTTGGGTTTCCCTGGTGCCGAAACGTCAACCGACAACCACGTATCCTATACAAATGGACGGTCTAGGTAACTCCCATGGATCTTGGGATCTATGGTCTCAATTCCTTCGCTACTTGCGAAGGTTAAAAGGGGTCGAGGAATTAACATCTACGTTCCTTCCTCCAATCTAGCGGTCATGACAGACCTTACATCCTCCGAAAGGATCTCGTCCGTTCATCTAGCAAACAAAAGGGTACTTTCTTTTGGTATTTGAAACTCGCTATCCTTCCTAAGCTTCGTTAGCTATAAAGGACTTGAGAGCTTTGCGCTCTTTCTCCGGAATTTGACTCTCAGAAGAGTCTTCAGCACAACTACTGCGCTCCTTAATCAGGGGGTTCTGGGGTTATATTTGTTCACAGAGAGCCTGTGCATATCGGCACTACCTCTCATGAGCTGAACAAACTCCGTCCTCCAAGGGGCTCATATCGACTAGATGAGTAAACCATCGTACATGCAACTACACCTAAGGTCGACGAGCTCACGGTTCATGGCTCTAGCTTAAGACGCTACAGGCTCAAGAATTTATGAGAACAGGTCATGTCCGACCGATATAATTCCTTACTTGCCTAATTATACAACCAAGCAGAGATAGAAGGGATACAATGTATCCATTAAGCATTCATTCACATTCCTGAAAGCATGCACAGTATAACCAATTCATACACAGTTACAGCTAAATTACACGGGGTAGGAAATCGCTTATTTATTACAGGTTGCCACCAACCAACTGACCATGGGTGTTTGTCCTTCCACCCGACCATAGTCTCATAGGAATTCATTCTTAGCACTCTGGCCACCCCCATGTCAAGCCATGAGATCACCATGAAATTCTCACAATTCTCGAGGGTTCTCTCTCTGTTTCAACTTCTGTTCGGATCCTATTTTCTACAACTCGGAGATTTCTCACTCGGTTGTGGCATCGACAAGGTTTCTTAGATGCTCTTTGGCATCAAGCTCACGACCATCTATTTGTGATTCACTGGTGAGCTTCGCGCCCCTCCCTTGGGAGCTTCCGCCATAATCTAGTGTGTCTCCCTCTCTTGCTGCCTCAGTGTGTATAATTTTCAACTTCCTTCTGTCAGAAGGAAGCTCGGGTCCGCCTGGTCTGTCAGACCCTACGGTACTTTAGGATGACTTCCTGCAGCTAGACCATGCTCCAATTCATGCGGGTGGTTGGTAGTTCAACCACCGGTCCTTGCCTCATTAATTGATTTCTCTCCCCTAGTGATATCATGGCCAGTACTTTCAAGGCTTCACCCCCACAATCAGTTATTGTCAACTCAAACAATAATACAGTTACATTTTCCTCATGCATTAGCATGGTAATTCCTCTTTTATGATTAATTACAAATTGGGGAAAACAGGGTGTTACAATTCCCTTCCCCTTAAAGGAACACTGTCCTCGGTGTTCTTTTTCAAAACACCTATCATGCCTTCCTCATTCGGCCACTTCAGAAGTATTGACCTTTATCCTCGGTCAGGTCCTTTTTTCAGGATCTGAGTCTTCGTCATGCCTTCAATAATTCTTGGACATAAGCATATTAACCACAATTTTGTGTGAAGACATCTTACGATTGTTCAAAATTAAAAAGGAAAATTTCATAATCTTAGCACAATACTTATATGTGCAGTTTGTGGATCTGCATCTACATGATAGTTTTGTTATCCAAGCTCATCGCTTTCCTTGACATACCCATTGGGTGCATGATTCCAATTCAATGGCTCACAAGAGATATCATGGTTTCATCTTCCTTGCGGTCACTCACCCTCCAGGCCCAGGCTCAGGCATCCCCTTCACTGCTATACAGTCCTTCGAGCGATCCATCTTGCCCTGCCAAGGTTTTCTCGCACAAGAGGAATTTCGGAAACTCTATCGATTCTTAAAGTCGAGGCATCCCTCAGACTTTATCTGCCTAGGCATCCCTCTGGCTTGTGTTACCTCAACACAATGTATGTCTGGCGATCATGACTTATCACGTGGTTCTCATGGCTCAACAGAAGCCATGTTCATCGTTTTCAACTGTGACAACCTTCATCTGTCCTTTCAGGATAAATCTTTTCTTCTCACCTGTATCAAAGGTACACAAGATTCGTGAGACATCATTATAAATTCTAACTTTCAGAATTCTATGGCAAATCTGTCCCCCACAGATTTCCTATTCCACAATTTGTTTTTGTATTTGTTCCGCACAGAAATCCGGATTCGTAATTATGGGACTTTCCTTCCCATAACATTTTAGCTCAGCAGGAAATTAGTCTTCCTTATGGGATTACATCATTGCTATATCCAAGAATCCTTCCTCCATTCCTTGCAGTTTGGCTCAGTAGGAAATCGGTCTTCCTTATGGGCTTACAATGCTGCCATATCCAAGAACCCCCTGCTTCCTACACTTTCAACTTCAATCGGCCAAACAACTTGTTAGCTTTTCCATGCATATACATTTTATTGCACCTTTACAACATGGTCACAACAATTTTAGAATTGTACATACTTAACAATTAAATTACTTTCTCAAAAAGGAAATACCGTTCCTTGCAGTTTGGCTTAGTAGGCAATCGATCTTCCTTATGGACTTACAACACTGCCATGTCCAAGACCCTTTCCTCCCTAGAATTTTATTCTTTACACAACCAAGCAATTGTTAGTTTTTCGTGTACATTACCATTTTCTAAAATCAAGTATACTAAAAGTCTAGGTCATTTCATCTATTCAAGGATTCAAAGCGAAAGGATACATCATCCCTTACCTATGCATCATTCCAGCCTACCAATTTTTCAAAATGTGATTTAGATATCAATTGATTTTAATGAATGTGCCAACATTTGTGGCCACATTCATACCCAATGCACCCTTGCATTGATTTCAAGTTTGTCACACTTTATGACAGGTTCTTGGCCATGGTGTGTTGGAACCTAACCAACGTCTCCATGACATGGCCTATTCGTTTTCATGCATTCTTACAATAGGACCATGCTTCCTGCTTTAGGCCGATCATGACCCCAAATCGGTATACCAAAACTCAAAGTTTCACATGAGTTCTTTTAAGCACTCCTTGATTGGTCAATGCATTCATGACATATCGGTTCATGAATTCTTCCAAGGGTTACATACAATGTTTACTACCAGAGGTTCATACCTCCATCATTTAGGTTCTCCTTCCTTAGTCATACCTTACTTGGGTATCCAAGGCATACCACTTCCTTTCAAAATTCATGCATAACACTAAGACAATAAAATATTTCAGAAGGGGTTCCTACCAAATCCCTTCATACCTTGTGCCACATAGGCATGGATATCTTTATACTGGTTCTTGGCTGCTAGCACTCTCTCTCTGATATTATCCTATCAATGGTGCTCCATGGGGACTTTTAAAGGCCCTTCAATAATCGTTCCACAAGAACCTTCTCATAGTCATCCTTTGATTGAGGTTTCTCATTACTGGCAACTATCTTTCTCGACAGTTCCAATCTTATTTCTTTCTACACATGACATACACCATAGGCACATTAGTCTTCATGTAAATTAAAATGCAATTACCATAGCATTAAATTAATAGAATATTTTCAGGCATGTCTCAACATATATGTATGTACTTCATCACACTGTCCTTAATGTTTTCATGAGTGCAACACAATAGTTCTCAATCATTTTCACATCATTACAACCATCATTACTACGGTGTCAAAACATTTTCATTCATCAACATATTAGCTTTCTCATCCCATAGAAAAACATAATACAAAGCAAGGAAAGAATTGAGGGCTCTCCCCTCCTTCAAATTCTTTCTACATCGCCTGGGACTTTTCAGCCTAGTCGAGTTATCTCTAAGGTTTCACTTCCTTTTCTTAATCATGGCCTCAACCAAGCTTAAGAAGTTAAACGTACTAATTTGTTCATTTAATCATACTCAGGGGATTTACTTGCCTCTTACCAACTATACTAGTTTCCACAACTGCTCTTTTTCTGAGCAGCCTTGGTTAGGCCTCACCCTAACCCTTTTTGGGATACTGCAACATGATATTATAACAACTCTTTGATCATAATGAATCATGAACATGTGCATCCTATACACTTCCATTCGGTTATCAGAATGGTCAATATTCGGTTGTTAGTCTTCTATTAATTACATGATTCTTTCAAAATGTAATCCAGGATTCTTATATATATATGGACAGGCCTTGCAGCCCATTTTCCAACCTTCAACAATTATTAGGGTTGTGACTCTGTCCTTCTGACAAGCCCTTACACAGTTCCTCTTCAGGGAACTCCTTCGGCATGCAACTTCCTTGTTGCATATCCATCACTATTTGTGATGGCCTCAGCCTTGAGTCAGTTTTGGCCTTTTGCTAAATATTTCCCTTAAGGAATATAAACATGCATATTTACTATTAAGATCAGTCAATTCAGATTCATTCACAATCCTTCTCATGTGATGCTCAAAGGCGTAATCATTTGTTTCTTATCATGACAAGAGAGCATCTTTTCTCATTTACCCTTTCATCTAATTATATTGGTGCTTCCTGATGAAATGGAATACCTTCCCCTCAGGCTATTATTTGGAACAAAACTTTCATGACTCCCCAGAATGGATTCAACTATGGCTCCATAGGATACTTCTACTCTTACATCATACATGTGCATTACTTGCACATTTAATATCATTCATACCTTACTGGTATTAATATCAGGCTTCCTATTATGAATCTTCACACTGCATTCAACTCATGCGTATTCATTATACTAGCTCACGCCTTCTCCTCACGTGACCACCGACGATGACCACGATCCAAACAAAAGGTGCTTCATGTTTCATGATTTTGGGATTCATGTTGTAAGGAAATCTAGTTCTTCAATCCACAAAATCCGAAAACCTGAAAGACCAAAGATAATGTTTTCTCGAATCCTTTATTCACATGACCCTTTGCTTGGAACCTGGGGTCAACTCCCAGACACGTGTCGGGATCCTGCGTTTCGACGAATCTGCAGATAATGCCCCACCGTTTCCCAAAAATTCTGATACCCGAGGGTCCGACAACTTCGATCCCACAGTCCAGATCTCTCTAGCAATCAATGGTCCTTATCAAATCCCAACTTTCCACCTTTCAGGATTCTGGCGGAGTCTTCACCCCATAACTCCCGATTTCGAATCCCCGAAATGTGTATGCGTCATATGAACGATCCACTGCCTGTCTCGATCCAATGGCTCAGGTTGGATGTCAGGATTTTGTGACATGTGAGTCCTCAAAACTTTGCTCCTTGACTTCTAAACCTTCGACTCCTGAATATCCGCTAACCAACGACCTTGTTTGAATCGACGATTTACCTGGCGTGACTTTGGAAAGTCTACGCTTCTATTTTCCCAATAGACGAAACCTCGAATCTCTAGATCAATGACTCTCATTGATTCCAATCTAACGGATACTATTCCTCCTGAGCTTGTGAGTGATGCGAGGTTATCATCCTTATCTTTTCTGCTAATCTACTAGATCTAACGGTTCATGGAATTTCGATATTCCTCCCTCCGAGAATTCCACCGTCCGTTCAGATTTTCAATAACTTCCAGCCACAAACTTGGCATCAACTCTTTTGGAATCATCCGTTGTGTTCAACCTCCGGAGCTTTCAAACTTTAACACAACCTTGTTTCTATATGCACTCCCTGTGCTCTATATCCACACTTGGCATACGAAATTTCCCGCTATCTCTTATGAGCTTTTTCTGTTACTTACAAGACTAATCTCATAGTCATAACTCATACAGATGTTACCCTCTCTTTATGGGAACAACCAACAAGGGTCACTCTTGGGAATTAGCAACAGTCCCAAAGGACTCCTCTTAATCTTCTTTAAACAGATTATCCTTGTTATCGATCCTAACCATTATAGGTCAGGTACTCTGACCCTATATATTTTCATTAGTCCTCTCAACCGTGAGGAGTTATATGCTCAGGGTTTAGTCTTTTAATAATGCAATAATTTATAACTTTCTAAGGACCCTACCAGCCCTTACCAGATGTCCCAAATCATGAAGGAGTTCTTCATTTGGATCTTAGTTCTTACCTAACCAGCCATCTCAATTGCAAGAGACTCTACCTGCTTTAGCTGGTAGCCATCGTCACACTATAACAGAACAACTCAGTTCCTGTCCCTTGTATGGCTCATGCAACTTCATAGTACAATTTATTCCACCTCTATTATTCACACTCAAGTCTTATCAGTAATACTGATCAGTGCATTCCTACTCCTATAAGAGTAGTTACCATCTTGACAGTGGGTTAAAGAAATTCCCAATTTACAGTTTCATTTTGCGGTGCTTCTTCTTAAATAGAAAATGCATATAACAATATTTCTTTACGCGGCTCCTACATGAGCCCAACCAAGCCAAGTGTTGTAACCATGCTCTGATACCAATTTGTCACACACCCACTATGACATAATATGTTTTTCGCCTCTTCTCGAGGGACAGAATCCCCGAAGTCCTACAGGGGCCTAGCGCAGGATAGTTCCTCCCTTGTCCACCTCCATGTGATCGTTGGTTATGACCACAGGCCAAACAAACTAGGCACCTTTTCGCATTTCGCGACTTCATGATACAAGCGAGTCAAGTCTTTCGACTCTGCAAACCCTAAAATCTGAAATGGGCTAAGGTACTTGTCTCCACTTTTGTCTCGGTGTCATGTGACCTCTAGCTAGGATGCAAGTCTCAGCGCTTATCTCTTTCAGGTTTCGCAACTTCAAAATTCCCATTGCAAGTGTTCCTTACCTTTTTGGAATTTCGAACCTCGAAATGCGATATAGATCAACAAGGTGTTGACTCCTTCCCTGTGATGAGAACACGCCACCTGTCACCTCCACGTGACCCTGGTTCTGGGATGTACCACTTGTCATCCATGTGGCTCCTACCTCTAGGATGTGCCACTTGTCCGCCCAAGCCTTAGGATTTTGGGACTCAAGAGTGTTGGAAGGTTTACAGTTGGGAGTAAGCTTGTCATTGATGGCAAGAACAACAATGGAAAATATCAACATGATCAACAACGTAGTGATAATGGAAGAGTAAACTCCATTTTAGAATTTCGGATACCGGGAGTTGAAGTGTCGAAACACTTCACCACCAAAGTGGAGAAATCGCGAAGTGACGAAATCGCGAGGTGGACGAAATCATGAAGCAGCGAAATCGCGAAGGTGGATGAAATCAGGAAGCAGGGAAATCGCGAAGTGGCAAAATCGCAAGAAGATTTGGGTCGTAGGATCTGGTGTATCTACGAAGGCTCAATAGCTGATTAGGTATGGTGAAGCTGCAAGGCGGATAAGTCCAAGAGTCATTTAACTCCCCAAAACTGTGAAGGAATCCTGGCCATCCATCGGGGACAATCGTGGACTATTGATCAAGAGGACGCGTGGAGAAAGATTGTCATGTCGCTGATTGGAAAGTCAAAGGAACGAGGTTGCCTAACTTCTCGAATTCACGATATGCAAAATCGTGAAATAATCTCAACTGTTAGATCGAGGCCGAATATGGACCGTTGATCAGGCACAACGAAGGCTCATGGAGTTGTGAAGTCCTGATAAAATATTGACCGTTGAACCAAGAGGGACACATGGCAGAAGATCAGAGCATGTCAAAGCCCCATTTCTGAGTTTCACATATTGCGACTTGGAGTGACGAGAATATCCATCACAGGAATCGTGAGATGTGAGATCACGAAAAGATCAAGACCATCATATCACCTAGAACGTGGACCGTTTATCTGAGCTCCATCTCAGAGTTTCACCTTTTGCGACTTGGAGTGACGAGAGCCTCCATCTAAGGAACCGCGAGATGCAGAATCGCAAAAAGATTAGGACCGTCAAATCACTTAGAATGTGGACCGTCGATTTGAGCTCCATCTCGGAGTTTCGCCTATCGCGACTTGGAGTGATGAGAGCCTCCATCTAAGGAACAACGAGATGCGAGATCGTGAAAATATCTGGACCATTGATTCATCAAGATCATGGACCGTTGATTAGGGTTGATGAAGATCATGATTTCGCAGTGCCTTTTAGTGCAGGCAGTGGTCACGTGGAGGAAGGACCTAGTGCTGATAATCTCTGCCTCAGAATTTCAGGGATCGCGTCTGGTACGAATGCCGAAATACCGAAAAGGTGAAATGTCACTGTAACTGATGGTCACCGCCTGTGGTCACGTAGGGGAGGGAGCTAGAGAAGCCAAGCTCCTTTTCAGAGCTCGCAACATGAAGAGTCAAGATGCCTCATCGCAGAATCTTCGAATTTCAAAAGTGCGAAATGCTTAAATCACGACAATATCCTTCAGAGCTAATCCAACGGTGCAGATGAAATTGAAGGAGATTGGAGGGATACTGTTGCACGTCACAGTGTAACTTCCAGAAACCACTAATGGTTTCTGCCAGAGGACTCGAAGACACTTCGGGGTGATTGACAGAGGAGATGAAGAGTCTCTAGGAATCTTCAAGAGGGATGAAGATGCTCGTGGAGGTGATTGATAGTTGGATGAGCATTGAAGCCTGTAACTGGAACAGAGAAGGTGAGCTCATCTGTCACAGAGAAGACGAAGAGTCTCAACTGCCAGAGACTCAACGAAGCCCTAATATTGGCTCATTACCACTTAATTGGGGCATATTAGATTAGTAATGTTATTTTATTTATGTCAGCTCTAGTCCATTAGTTGTAATTTAGATTAGTAATGTTATTTTATTTATGTCGGCTTTAGGCCATTAAACCTCCTAGTCTCCTATATATACCAAGGAGACATTTTCATTTTGAATCATCTTGGACTTGAACATTTAAGTGGGGTAAAA
>JASDQU010099852.1:1093140-1110774 GCA_032191745.1 Picea mariana
GTATGAGCATGCAGAGGAATGGCAAATATTGCATGCACAAGATGCACAAAAGCTATATATACATGGTACAGAGAAGAGATGTTGTTACTATTGGTGTAGCTGTGATTTTCGTTGTTGAAGGTGATTCATGCATGAAGAAAGATCAGAGTGCAGGAGCTGAATTGAACAGAAGAGGAATTGTGCAGTGAATGGACAGGGCACACAGAGCATAAAAAGAAGAAGAACATATAGCACGAGTCATGTGTGTAGGAAGGCAGTGAGGTAGACAGAGCAACAAAATGCAGTAGAACAGTGATGAGTCTGGTAATCCATTGTTGAACATTATATCACTATAATGCGTTTCAGTAGCAAAGATTTATAAAAAAGGGTGGTAGGGAGGAGCTAGGGAGGACTGTTGTCCTCAGAGGTTCAAGTGAGTGCTTGAACTCAGGGAGTTGGTGCTTCCTTCTAGTTGGTGCTAGAGAAACCAGGGAGTTGGTGCTTCCTTCTAGTTGGTGCTAGAGAAACCAGGGAGTTGGTGCTTCCTTCTAGTTGGTGCTAGAGAAACCAGGGAGTTGGTGCTTCCTTCTAGTGGGTGCTAGAGAAAAACAGAGAGTTGGTACTCTCAGCAAGTTACAGCTTGAAAAACAGAGGTTGTATCCTCACAATGAGTTGGTGCTCATATGTATGATAATGTAAAGAATGTAAATAATACTTATCATATAAAGAAGAAGAGGTTTTTACCCTGTATGGGTTTCCTTGGGAAATATTTGTCTCTGCGTTTCTCATATATGTGACTGATGCTGAATGTGCCATTGTTTAATTCCCTGCATTATTGTGATCATCATTGAGTGCCTTGTAAAGATTTTAAAAGAAGCATAATTGTTTAAGCATGGTAACAACTGATTCACCCCCCCTCTCAGTTTTCCAACAATGAGAACAACGAAGTGCCGTCCCCTTCCCTTTTCAAACCTCGAATTCCTATTCACTCTAAGCCAACTCAGAGTATCACATATCGGGATTTCACGTACCGGGATTTCGCAACTTGCGAAGACGAGGGTTCTTACCCTTGGGTTTCTAGGGTGCCGAAATGCCGAAATCAATTCACACTACACCGCTTCGGGATTTCACATATCGGGATTTCGCGTACTGGGATTTTGCAACTTGCGAAGACGAGGGGTTCATACACTTGGGTTACTTGGGTGCCGAAACGCCAACCAAAAACCACGTATCCTCTACAAATGGATGGTCCAGGTAACTCCCATGGATCTTGGGATCTACAGTCCTGATTCCTTCGCTACTTGCAAAGGTTAAAAGGGGTGGAGCGCCTATGTTCCTTTCTCCAATCTAGCAGTCGTGACAGACCTTAGATCCTCTGAAAGGATATTGTCCGTTCATCTAGCAAATGTAAGGGTAATTTCTTTCGGTATTTGCAACTCGCTATCCTTCCTGAGCTACGTCAGCTATGAAGGACTCGGGAGCTTTGCGCTCTTTCTCCGTGATTTGACTCTTAGAAGAGTCTTCAACACAACTACTGCGCTCCTTAATCAAGGGGTTCTGGGGTTCTATTTGTTCACAGAGAGCCTATGCATATCGGCACTACCTCTCATGAGCTTAAAAAACTCCATCCTCCAAGGGGCTCAGATCGACTAGATGAGTAAGCCATCATACATGCAACTACACCTAAGGTCGACGAGCTCACGGTTTGTGGCTTTAGCTTAAGACGCTACAGACTCAAGAATTTATGAGAACAGGTCATGTTCGACCCATATAATTCCTTACTTGCCTAATTATACAATCAAGCAGAGATAGAAGGGATACAATGTATCCATTAATAATTCATTCACATTCCTGAAAGAATGCACAGTATAACCAATTCATACATAGTTACAACTAAATTACATGGGGTAGGAAATCACTTATCTATTACAGGTTGCCACCAACCAACTGACCGTGGGTGTTCATCCTTCCACCCGACCATAGGCTCAGAGGCATTCATTCTTAGCACTTTGGAAACCCTTGTTCCAAGCCATGATATCACCAGGAAATTCTCACAATTCTCGAGGGTTCTCTCTCTGTTTCAGCTTCTGTTCGGATCCTATTTTTTGCAACTCGGAGCTTTCTCACTCAGTTGTGGCCTTGACGAGGTTTCTCAGATGCTCTTTGGCATTAATCTCATGACCTTCTATTTGTGATTCGCTGGAGAGCTTTGTGCCCCTCCCTTGGGAGATTCCGCCATCGTCTAGTGTGTCTCCCTCTCTTGCTGCCTCCGTGTGTATAATTTTCACCTTCCTTTTGTCAAAAGAAAGCTCGGGTCTGCCTGTTCTGTCATACCCTCAGGTACTTTAGGATGACTTCCTGCAGCTAGACCATGCTCCCATTCATGGGGGTGGTTGGTAGTTCAACCATTGGTCCTTGCCTCATTAACTGATTTCTCTCCCCTAGTGATATCATGGCCAGTACTTTCAAGGCTTCACCCCCACAGTCAGTTATTGGCAACTCAAACAATAATACATTTACATTTTCCTCATGCATTAACATGGTAATTCCTATTTTATGATTAATTACAAATTGGGGAAAACATGGTGTTACAATTCCCTTCCCCTTAAAGGAACACCGTCCTCGATGTTCTTTCTCAAAACACCTGTCATGCCTTCCTCATTCGGCCACTTCAGAAGTCTTGACCTTTATCCTCGGTCAGGTCCTTTTTTAGGATCTGAGTCTTCGTCATGCCTTCAATAATTCTTGGACACAAGCATATTAACCACAATTTTGTGCGAAGACATCTTATTATTGTTCAAAATTAAAAAGGAAAATTTCATAATCTTAGCACAATACTTATCTATGCAGTTTGTGGATCTGCATCCACATGGTAGTTTTGTTATCCAAGCTCATCGCTTTCCTTGACATACCCATTGGGTGCATGATTCCAATTCAATGGCTCACAAGAGCTATCACGGTTTCATATTCCCTGCGGTCACTCACCCTCCAGGCCCAGGCTCAGGCATCCCCTTCACTTCTATACAGTCCTTTGGGCGATCCATCTTGCCCTGCCAAGGTTTTCTCACACAGGAGGAATTTTGGAAACTCTATCGAGTCTTAAAGTTGAGGTGTCCCTCAGACTTTCTTTGCCGAGGCATCGCTCCGACTTGTGTTACCTCAACACAATGTATGTCTGGCGATCATGACTTATCACGAGGTTCTCATAGCTCAACAGTAGCCATGTTCATCATTTTCAGCTGTGACAACCTTCATCTGTCCTTTCAGGACAAATCTTTTCTTCTCACCTGTATCACAAGTACAAAAGATCCGTGAGACATCATTATAAATTCTAACTTTCAGAATTCTATTGCAAATATGTCACCCATAGATTTCCTATTCCACAATTTTTTTTCATATTTGTTCCGCACAGAAATCCAGATTCATAATTATGGGACTTTCCTTCCCATAACATTTTAGCTCAGCAGGAAATCGGTCTTCCTTATGGGCTTACAACATTGCCATATCCAAGACTCCTTCCTCCATTCCTTGAAGTTTGGCTTAGCAGAAAATCGGTCTTCCTTATGGGCTTACAATGCTGCCATATCCAAGACCCCCTCGCTTCCTGCACTTTCAACTTCAATCAGCCAAACAACTTGTTAGCTTTTCCATGCATATACATTTTATTGCACCTTTACAACATCGTCACAACAATTTTAGAATTGTACATACTTAACAATTAAATTACTTTCTCAAAAAGGAAATACCATTCCTTGCAGTTTGGCTCAGTAGGCAATCGGTCTTCCTTATGGACTTACAACACTGCCATGTCCAAGACCCTTTCCTCCCTACAATTTCATTCTTTACACAGCCAAACAATTGTTAGTTTTTCGTGTACATTACTTTTTTCAAAAATCAAGTATACTAACAGTCCAGGTCTTTTCATCTATTCAAGGATTCAAAGAGAAAGGGTACATCATCCCTTACTTATGCATCATTCCATCCTACCAATTTTTCAAAATGTGATTCAGATATCAATTGATTTTAATGAATGCGCCAACATTTGTGGCCACATTCATACTCAATGCACTCTTGCATTGATTTCAAGTTTGTCACACTTTATGACAGGTTCTTGGCCATGGTGTGTTGGAACCTAACCAACCTCTCCACCACATGGCCTATTCGTTTTCATTCATTCTTACAAAAAAACCATGCTTCCTGCTATAGGCCGATCACGACCCCAAATCGGTATACCAGAACTCAAAGTTTCACATGAGTGCTTTTAAGCACTCCTTGATTGGTCAATGCATTCATGACATATCAGTTCATGAATTCTTCCAAGGGTTACAAACAATGTTTACTACCAGAGGTTCATACCTCAATCATTCAGGTTCTCCTTCCTGAGTCATACCTTACTTGGGTATCCAAGGCATACCACTGCCTTTCAAAATTCATGCATAACAGTAAGACAATAAAATATTTCAGAAGGGGTTCCTACCAAATACCTTCATACCTTGTGCCACATAGGCACAAATATATTTATACCAGTTCTTGGCTGCTAGCACTCTCTCTCTGATATTATCCCATTAGTGGTGCTCCATGGGGACTTTTAAAGTCCCTTCAATAATCGTTCCACAAGAACCTTCTCATAGTCATCCTTTGGTTGAGGTTGCTCATTATTGGCAACTGGCTTTCTCAACAGTTCCAATGTTATTTATTTCTACACATGACATACACCATAAGCCATTAGTCATCATGTAAATTAAAATGCAATGACTATAGCATTAAATTAATAAAATATTTTCAGACATGTCTCAACATATATGTATCTACTTCATCACACTGTCCTTAATGTTTTCATGAGTGCAACACAACAGTTCTCAATCGTTTTCACAACATTACAACCATCATTACTACGGTGTCAAAACATTTTCGTTCATCAACATATTAGCTTTCTCATCCCATAGAAAAACATAATACACAGCAAGGAAAGAATAGAGGGCTCTCCCCTTCTTCAAATTCTTTCTACATCGCCTGAGACTTTTTAGCCTAGTTGAGTTATCTCTAAGGTTTCATTGCCTTTTCTTACTCATGGCCTCAACCAAGCTTAACCAGTGAAACATACTGATTTATTCATTTAATCATACTTAGGGGATTTACTTGCCTCTTACCAACTATACTGGTTTCCACAACTGCTCTTTTTCTGAGCAGCCTTGGTTAGGCCTCACCCTAACCCTTTTTGGGATACTGCAACATGATTTAGTAACAACTCTTTGCTCATAATGAATCATGAACATGTGCATCCTATACGCTTACATTATGTTATTAGAATGGTCAATATTCGGTTGTTAGTATTCTATTAATTACATGATTATTTCAAAATGTAATCTAGGATTCTTATATATATATGGATAGGCCTTGCAGCCCATTGTCCAACCTTCAACAATTATTAGGGTCGTGACTCTTTCCTTCTGACAAGTCCTTACACAGTTCCTCCACTGGGAACTCCTTCGAAATGCAACTTCCTTGTTGCATATCCATCACTATTTGTGATGGCCTCGGCCTTGAGTCAGTTTTGGCCTTTTGCTAAATATTCCTCTTAAGGAATATAAACATGCATCTTTACTGTTAAGATCAGTCAATTCAGATTCATTCACAATCCTTCTCATGTGATACTCAAAGGCATAATATTTTGTCTCTTATCATGAAAAGAGAGTATCTTTGCTCATTTACCCTTTCATCTAATTATATTGGTGCTTCCTGAGGAAATGGGATACCTTTCTCTCAGGATATTATTTGGAACATAACTTTCATGACTCCCCAGAATGGAGTCAACTATGCCTCCATAGCATACTTCTACTCTTACATCATACATGTGCATTACTTGCATGTTTAATATTATTCATACCTTACTGGTATTAATATCAGGCTTCCTATTATGAATCTTCACACTGCATTTAACTCATGCGTATTCATCATACTAGCTCACGCCTTCTCCTCACGCGACCACCGACGGTGACCACGATCCGAACAAAAGGCGCTTCGTGTTTCATGATTTTAAGATTCATGTTGCAAGGAACTTTGGTTCCTTGATCCTGAAATCCGAAAACCTGAAAGACCAAAGATAAGGTTTTCTCAACTCTTTTATTCACATGACCCTTCACTCGGAACCTAGGGTCAACTCCCAGACACCCGTCGAGATCCCACGTTTCGGCGAATCAATGGACAACGCCCCACCGTTTCCCAAAACTTCTGATCCACGAGGGTCCAACAACCTAGATCCCACGGTCCAAATATCTCTAGCAATCAACGGTCCTGATCAAATCTGGCTTTCCACCTTTTGGGATTTTGGTGGAGTCTTCACCCCTTAACCCCCGATTTTGAATCCCCAAAACGTGTATGCGTCATATCAACTATCCACCGCCTATCTCGATCCAACGGCTCAAGTTGGATGTCAGGATTTCTTGACATGTGAGTCCTCAAAACTCTGTTCGTTGACTTCTAAACCTCTGACTCCCGAAGATCCAATTACACTGGATCTATGGTTCAGGTCATCCGCTAACCAACGACCTTGATTGAATCAGTGATTTAGCTAGCGCAATTTTGGAAAGTCTATGCTTCTATTTTCCCAATAGATGAAACCTCGAAGCTCTAGATCAATGGCTCTCATTGATTCCAATCTAACAGATACTATTCCTCCTGAGCTTGTGAATGATGCGAGGTTATCATACTTATCTTTTCCACTGATCTACTAGATCTAACGGTTCATGGAATTTCGGTATTCCTCCTTCCGAGAATTCCACTATCCGTTCAGATTTTCAATAACTTCCAGCCACAAACTTGGCATCAACTCTTCTGGAATCATCCTCTGTGTTCAACCTCCAGAGCTTTCAAACTTTAACACAAGCTTGTTTCTATATGCACTCCCTGTGCTCTATATGCACACTCGGCATACGAAATTTCCCGCTATCTCTTGTGAGATTTTAAGTTACTTTCAGGACTAATCTCATAGTCATAACTCATATAGATGTTTCCCTCTCTTTATGGGGACAACCAACAAGGGTCACTCTTGGGAATTAGCAACAGTCCCAAAGGACTCCTCTTAATCTTACTTAAACAGATTATCCTTGTTGTCGATCCTAACCATTATAGGTCAGGTAATCTGACCCTACATATTTTCATCAGTCCTCTCAACTATGAGGAGTTATATGCTCAGGGTTTAGTCTTTTAACAATGCAGTAATTTATAACTTTCTAAGGACCCTACCAGCCCTTACCAGATTTCCCAAATCATGAAGGAGTTCTTCATTTGGATCTTAATTCTTACCTAACCAGCCATCTCAATTGCAAGAGACTCTACTTGCTTTAGTAGGTAGCCATCATCACACTATAATAGAACAACTCAGTTCCTGTCCCTTGTCTGGCTCGTGCAACTTCATAGCACAATTTATTCCACCTCTATTATTCACACTCAGGTCTTATCAGTAATACTGATCAGTGCATTCCTACTCTTATAAGAGTAGTTACCGTCTTAATAAAGGGTTAAAGAAATTCCCAATTTACAGTTTCATTCTGCGGTCCTTCTTCTTAAAGAGAAAATGCCGATAACAATATTTCTTTACGCGGCTTGTACATGAGCCCAACTAGGCCAAGTGTTGTAACCATGCTCTGATACCAATTTGTCACACACCCACTACGACATAATAAGTTTTTTGCCTCTTCTCGAGGGATAGAATCCTCGAAGTCCTATGGGGGCCTAGCGCAGGCTAGTTCCTCCCTTGTCCACCTCCATGTGATCATTGGTTATGACCACAGGCCAAACAAACTAGGCACCTTTTAGCATTTCGCGACTTCATGATACAAGCGAGTCAAGTCTTTCGACTCTGCAAACCCCGAAATCCGAAATGGGATAAGGTACTTGGCTCCACCTTTGTCTCGGTGTCATGTGACCTCCAACTAGGATGCAAGTCTCAGTGCCTATCTCTTTTGGGTTTCGCGACTTCGAAATTCCCATTGCAAGTGTTCCTTACCTTTTTGGAATGCCGAACCCCGAAACACGATATAGGTCAATGAGGTGTTGACTCCTTCCCCGTGACGAGAACACGCCACCTGTCACCTCCACGTGACCCCAGTTCTGGGATGTACCACTTGTCATCCATGTGGCTCCTACCTCTGGGATGTGCCACCTGTCGACCCGAGCCTTTGGTTTTCGGGACTCAAGAGAACAGCGAAGTGCCGTCCCCTTCCCTTTTCAAACCCCGAATTCCTATTCACTCTAAGCCAACTCAGAGTTTCACATACCGGGATTTCGCATACAGGGATTTCGCAACTTGCGAAGACGAGGGTTCATACCCTTGGGTTTCCCGGGTGCCAAAACGCTGAGATCAATTCACACTACATTGCTTCGGGATTTCACATACCAAGATTTCGCGTACTGAGATTTTGCAACTTGCGAAGATGAGGGCTTCATACCCTTGGGTTTCCCGGGTGCCGAAACGCCGACCGACAGCCACGTATCCTCTACAAATGGACGGTCCAAGTAAATCCCATGGATCTTGGGATCTACGGTCCCGATTCCTTCGCTACTTGCGAAGGTTAAAAGGGGTCGAGGCATTAATGCCTACATTCCTTCCTCCATTCTAGCGGTCGTGACAGACCTTAGATCCTTCGAAAGGATCTTGTCCATTCATCTAGCAAACGTAAGGGTACTTTCTTTCGATATTTTCAACTCTCTATCCTTCCTGAGCTTCGTCAGCTATGAAGGACTTGAGAGCTTTGCGCTCTTTCTACGGGATTTGACTCTTAGAAGAGTCTTCAGCACAACTACTGTGCTCCTTCATCAAGGGGTTCTGGGGTTCTATTTGTTTGCAGAGAGCCTGTGCATATTGGCACTACCTCTCATGAGCTTAACAAACTCCGTCCTCCAAGGGGCTTAGATCGACTAGATGAGTAAACCATCGTACATGCAACTACACCTAAGGTCAACGAGCTCACGATTTGTGGCTCTAGCTTAAGATGCTATAGACTCAAGAATTTAAGAGAACAGGTCATGTCCAACCCATATAATTCCTTACTTGCCTAATTATACAACCAAGCAGAGATAGAAGGGATACAGTGTATCCATTAAGCATTCATTCACATTCCTGAAAGCATGCACAATATAACCAATTCATACATAGTTACAACTAAATTACATGGGGTAGGAAATCACTTATCTATTACAGGTTGCCGCCAACCAACTGACCATGGGTGTTCATCCTTCCACCTGACCATAGGCTCAGAGGCATTCATTCTTAGCACTCTGGCCACCCCTGTGCCAAGCCATGATATCACCAGGAAATTCTCACAATACTCGAGGGTTCTCTCTCTGTTTCAGCTTCTGTTCGGATCCTATTTTCTGCAACTTGGAGCTTTCTCACTCGGTTGTGGCCTCGGTGAGGTTTCTCAGATGCTCTTTGACATCAATCTCGCGGCCTTCTATTCATGATTCACTAGAGAGATTCGTGCCCCTCCCTTGGGAGCTTCCACCATCGTCTAGTGTGTCTCCCTCTCTTGCTGCCTCCATGAGTATAATTGTCACTTTCCTTCTGTCAGAAGGATGCTCAGTTCCGCCTGGTCTGTCAGACCCTATGGTACTTTAGGATGACTTCCTGCAGCTAGACCATGCTCCCATTCATGGGGGTGGTTGTTAGTTCAACCACCGGTCCTTGCCTCATTAACTGGTTTCTCTCCCCTAGTGATATCATGGCTAGTACTTTCAAGGCTTCACCCCCATAGTCAGTTATTGGCAACTCAAACAATAATACATTTACATTTTACTCATGCATTAGCATGGTAACTCCTATTTTATGATTAATTACAAATTGGGGAAAACAGGGTGTTACAGGCATGTTATATGTTTTTTTTTCTGCTGCTCTAGGTTCAAATATTATGTCACAACGACCTATGTTATCCATTGTTATCATTTCTATCTATTCTTGGATTCATTACTGGGACACCTACACAAGAGACATGTTAGTAAAACAACATGAAGAGAAGTTGGGAAAGGGAAAAATCAATACAAAAAAATGCAAAAAGAAGGAATCAAACTATGCTCTAATGCTACCTACATGCAATGAAATTTAAATGATTGTTGTTATCCTAGCTAATAAGTTAATGGATATGCATTTTTTTTGAGTATATAGTTGATATACATTATGGTTAAGTTGGAAATGGTAAGATATGATGTGGGTGGCATGTTTGACAAGTGATAGATGCTGATTCCAATGCATGGTTTAAATGAATGGTTAATGGATTAATGTCTAGCGTGTACTAAGAATTTAATTGACTGGGGGTGGAGGCGACGTGCATTTACTACACGTCACCCTTACTCTTTCCACCGGCCGCCACCCTAGTTGGGCTATTGTTCAACTGTTTTTTCTGTGGTTAGGCTCTGCCTTTTAGGCAGAGGGAGAATCGCTCGACCAACTCGTATTTTTAAGTTGCTCTTGGTTACAGGTACGTATTTTTTTTGGCCAACCATGAGTTTTCTCTGGTTATGAAATATATAGTGGCTCAATATGTATTGGTTTGTTCTTTCCTTGAGTCGGGAAAATGTGTTAATTGGTGTTATTTTTCTGGAATGAATCGTTGGTGGTTTTCATTGTAATAAAATTTGAAGTCACAGAGTTATTGGTCGTTCTGAGTGTTGGCAGCCATAAATGCTCTCTGTTGTCCTTGCTGGTTTTAGTCAGAGGGTTTAATTTGGTTTAGAGTGGTTGGTGGTCTTGACGCCTTCGTATTCCATACCCATTCTTTTGTTGTTTTGGGGTTTTGAACACCTTGTGTCACTGCACTTTGCTTCACTTGGGTATGAGTTTGTTCATGTTACTATTGTTGTGCAGTGGGTTGTGATGGCCGTTTTCCAAAGGGCTTGCTTAATGTGACTGCTATTTCTCGGCCCTATCTTATCTCAGCATTATCGGGTTGGTTGGTAGAGCCACGAGTGTTATACCTTGCGTGTGCTAAGTATCATTACAGGTCCAAAATACAACTTCAAATAGTCGATCAGGTCAAGGTACAGTGGGAGAGTTATAGTCCACATCCTGCTACTTGGGAGGATGCATATGAGATGCGCCAACAATTTCCTTACTTATTTTGATAGTTTGATAGATAGATTAGTATAATATATATTTACTGCTTTCATTGTTTGATTGTACAAACTTCAGGAAAAAGTTTAAAAAAAGAGGGGGTGTATGTAACATCTAGTTCCACTGATCACTTTTTCATACAATGACTTATTCTTTGAGGACACTAGCAAGCAAGTGATCCGGTTAAAAACATGGTACAATATGACTATCAATTTTGGTTTGTGTGTTATGATATGATTATGTTTTTAAAGTTGATATGTTATTATGTTTATGTATAGGATTGACATGTATTTTGATGAGTTTTGTTGAGTGTGCAGGAAACGTGACATGTTGAGGATGCTGATGGCATCGATAGACTTCCTTGGACTCCGGATTGAGTCAGGGAGTGGATTATTATTTTGGTTTTGAGTATTTGATTTATACGCATGTGTTATATGATGATTTCACTATGGATTTCATGTATATGAGTTATTAGCCTTATCCTTTTCAGTGGATGCATGCATGGTGACACTTACTAATCCAAATCACATATGGATTAAAGGTGTCATACACATATACTATATTGATAAGGGAGAGGTGTGGAAATGTGCATGTCATAGCTTACTAGCACTCCCTCTGTGAAATGAATTGAAGGTTAATGACTACCTTGTTCTGAGAGGTTCATGATGTCGTGAGGGAAGACAAAGACAATCGCTCACAAGGATTTCTGAGGGGCGCGCAATAAGGTGGATTCCTTATTCCTCAACAAGCCCTTAGTCTCACACAAGGTTGACAAGTGGAGTATTGACTCCAAGTGTCAGACAACTTCCAAAAAAGTCAATGGCGAGTGGCACCCTTGGAGCATGGAGGCACGTTTTGAAGGGCACGTCGCATGTATACATTTTGAGTCAATAAAAATCTAGAATACCTTAGGAAATAAAAATGAATACTAGATGTTTTTAGAAAAGAGAATATAAATTTTATTTAAATTATAAACCAGAAAACATAACCAAAAGTCTAAGCCTAGATGTTTTAACTAAATAAAATTGAAATTGGGTTAAGGGATTTTTAGATTAAATAAACACTAGTAAAGGAGAGAATAAGAATAAGAATTTAGGCATGTGCACAATGTGTGCATGAAATAAATACATATGATTTTTAATTAAAAGAAATTATATTCATGAGAGAATGGGTTGTCAACATAGAGTTAGTACCCTAAGTCAATCAAAATCTAAATCCTAACTAAGAGAATAGTCCTAATCAAACTCCAACTATAAATTAGTTACGGAACACAATAAAAGAGGAATTGGGGAACTAAGGGACAACTAGGAGGAAATCTAGGAACCAATTGTGGGTGTGAGGGAAAACACTTAATTATTTAAATTAAAAAGATATTTAACATGTGAAACTTGGGGAAAGCGTGACATGTGTTGTGGGTGAATAATCCTTAATTTAATTATTGAAAATTATCTAATTGTGTATGAGATGACATGTGTCAAGGTGAATTTATTATAAAAGGAATTGTGAGGAAGAGAGAAATTACCCTATGGTTGGACTAATGAAATGCTGTTGAAATTACCATCCAATTTGTGCTATTCTTACTGGTCACGAGGGTTTCTTCATGAGTGCCTTACAATTCTGAATTGAAGGATCTTCGTAGATTGTTATTGTATTGTCTTTCTGTTTCCTTGACTCTGCAATTGAATTTGCACATAAGAACTTTATTACAATACCTTTTTCAGTCAATATGACATCGAGGGAGAGACCATTTTTTAGTTAGATACATCAACCCAGAAGTTGTCCTAGTAAATCCAGGCACAATGGGATCCCAACTGATAGATGTAGGTGCTAAGTTGCTTGGAATTAGAATTATCATTTAGTCGAATAATAGATCGAACACAACACCACGTGGACTGAGTGATTAATGATTCTTGCAGTGTATTGTGGGATAATTTGATTTCTATCTGATTCGATTTTTTCATAGTTTTCTCAAAAGAAAATTCACCAATTACCATTTTTTTTTAAAAAGATTCGCCCAAATTTCATAGAGCCATATTTCTACATTTTAATGTAAATTTCCATCCTTAAAATCATCCTTGAATTTGTATTCAACTAAAAAATCGACAAAATTTAAATATGTTACTTTTCTGTGCTTTAAAACCCTTGAGGATTTTAATTAACGAAACCTTATTTTATCAACCATTATTACTGATTATTCTTGCTCCCCTTCCTTTGATTGTGCCTTCAAATTTTTAGTTTTGATTATGAGTTTTTGAATGGTCTAATTCTATGGTTACACTGGTTGGTGATTCTTTATAGACCTCGTTATGTTCTACTAAACATCTTATGATTCTCTATATATGGATAGGTTCTCATTTACCTATATATACGCTTTTCATATGATAAAGTCACAATATAAGTAAAATTACATTAATGAATGGAAAAAGGGGTAAATCATTATAATAACCCTTGTATGAAGGTTGATTTAAAATGTATATATATTAAGTGTTATAAATATTATGAGATTGACATTTATGGTTTAAAAAGATTTATAATAACGAAGCAAGGTTATTAATTGAATGAATGTCTTAACTAGGTTGTATACATATATTGGAATATATACGAATAGTTTAACTAATGACACTTAAACTTATAACTTCACTTTCACATAAAAATAATTGCGTCAGTTGCGCAATGTCCTAATATAGATAAAACGATTGAATAGCTTTATTTCCCAAGACCGTTTCCTTAGAGTTCATTGTTATCCTCAAGGAGCCCTTAATAAGTAAATCTTGTAAATTGGGCATCAATTTATTAAATTAATTAATGATTATTTGATTTATTGTTGGAATTAGTTGCGCTTTGATAAGATGAATGGTATAGACGAAAGAATAGTATAAAAATTTTACCCTAATTTTTGTCACTCCTAGGTTCAAATCTTGCCTTGAAAACATTTTCTCCTTGTGAGCCGCATTTAGTCTTCAAGATGAACTACAATGATAAAAAAAAACAAAATTTACACTATTTTTTTTGTTCTCACTTACGCCTGACCTTTAGTGTTTTAAAGGGTTGTTGTAATACCGGTCGAATCCATGATACAATGCATCATTGCATTACAAGACAAACCTAACTGGTGCATGAAATTTAGAATCCACCAATGTAAAAGTATGATAAAGAAACACCTGTGCGCTTTTTTAATCAAACGCATAGGAAGGCCATTTTTTTTATTATTTTAATTATTGTTGTTAAAATAGTATTACGATCGGTGCTGGTTAATTATATATTAACACTAGTGCAAGTTTCATTACAACACCAATGCTTTTTATCATTAAACGCACTGATGCTTTTTAGCATTAAACACACCGGTTTTCATTTTATCTTTTTAGAAACATTGACCTGTAGCATTAAACACACCGGTTTTCATTTTCTCTTTTTAGAAACATCGACCTGTGATAGCGAAATTATTGTTATTTTTTAATTCCAATGTTCATAAAAAAATTGACATATATCTTACAATAATATTCATATAAATTAAATTTTGAGTAGTGCATTTGGATATGATGTTTGGATTAATTTGTTATATCATCAGATTTCACATCTCTTCATTATAATATTTAATCATCCACTTATTTAATCAACGATGTAACATTTCACAACGACAATGGACAACACAATAGAATAAAATAAAATGTAGTTTATTATATATGAATAAGAGGCTCTTTGTCATACAAAATGGGAAACTTACTCGTAACCCCCTGCCTTTCAATTGGGACACTATGTCCATTACATTAAACAAAATGTCTGATTTTCACAGACAATTATTTCAAAAAATACAACAACTTGCATTGATATCCAAATATATTGATCATCATTCTACATTGGAATTGTTGTTAGTGCTTGAGATACTTACATGACTTGGGTTCTTTGGTCGATTTTTTTGTTGATTTCCTCGATTGTTTTCCTCTTCTTCAAGTTCCATTTACAAAAATAAAAATAAAATTTAATGAGTGTATCTACATTGGTGAGAATAATGAAAATTGAAATAAATAATATACATGAATGTAAATTGAAACCTTCTCTCAACAACTCTTCTGTTGGTACATTTCCATACTTTGTTTTCTGCAAGTTTTATACCCCATAATAAATCATAGATTTAATATATATGATTTTTTTTGTTCCATTAATTATAAAATGAGAGAAGTAAAACAACATAGATAAATTCCACAATTAAATTTGATATGCTAACATATACTCACAACCCTTACTTAATCCAATGTCAATCAATTCTTCTGATGGCTCTTCTTTGTATGTTAGCACTTGTTTGAAGACATTCAAGGATCGCTGCTATAAAACAACTTAAAATATACAAAAATGAAATTTTAAGTTAATGTTGTATGGAAATAACAATTACTCACAAAATTTTCTATCAACCCTTTTCTTCATCGTCGTCCTATTTTATGTGCTGAATGGGTTCCATTTTGTTTTCTTTTATGAAAGAATATACTTGAAAATTAATATTTAATGCTAAATTATTTATTTATATGTACCTAATAGAAAGATTTAATGATTTCATACATTTGAAGAACACTATTGTTGAGATGGCTCCTCCTGTGCTGCAATTATGTCCATTTATTTGACCATCTCCTTGTACACTTTTTTAGACATTCCTACTGACATATTTTGGATATCAACTCATTGATCCTTTCCGATTTTCATAATCTTCCGGAAAATACTAACATGCACACAATAAACTATTTTTATATTGATATATGAAAACTAAATATAAAAAAATTGATATTAATAAAGGAATGCTTTGTAGTAATATATACATATTCTAGAATTAAAGCATTTTTAAAAATATTACTTTTTGAATGATTCTTTTTTGTTGTTGTATGTTTTTTCTATTGTAAGTCTGAGAGGTCTCATTGACCATTTCTCTGGAAACACTGCCTGTAGTTTAGATATAACCTAGTTCTTGAAATCATTTGATTGATTTCTGTATTGTAAGTGGAAAGTAAGTCTATATGTTCATTCCACTATATCCCTCATGGTTTTGTAAATTTTTTCGCCCTTTTATTAACCTCCAACACCACTTCAGATGCGCTAAGGACCAATTTATCATCATTTTCATCTTCTATAATTTTGATTTTCTTAGGACGACATTCTGTTCCTTTGTTGTTGGTCCGTGTAGAAGATTAAACATATGTGAATTAACAGATTTCTTGAAACATGTTATCTAATATTCTTAACTATATTATTAATGAAAATTAAATTTTTTTTGTATTGAATAGTATTTTTTCATATTCATCCTTTTGCAATTTTTCCATCAAGCTTTTACGTTCTTCTACACTTAGATTACAAAGAAAATTATTGAGCTTCCTCATTTTGCGGCTATGTATGACACACACTAACCAATACATATTAGTTAAACTTACATATAGTTCAAACATATTAACTTTGTATATAATTTACAAAGAACTTGCCTTTTTGCTTTTTTGGATGTGCTATCATTGTGCCGATCAGAATTTTTGTTAATTGAACTATTCTCACACATTTTTTTTATTATCAATATACAATATGTGCCATTCAATATAGAAGCTATTAAATATATTTTATAAATAAATCACATAATTTTCAGCTAAAAAAAAACAAATCTGGCTTCCGGTGCATTGTAATAATATGAACGCACCGATGCATTTTATATAGAAAACACACTAACAGGAACACATGTTTTTTTTTTTAAACTTCAAATTACAATGGTGCAATATGCATCGATAACCACACCGCGACCAAGGGTGATTTTAAGAACCCCCCCTAAATTTATATGTATAATAAATGGGCGAATCCCCATGATACATATGAAAAATTGAAGGCTATTTCATCAATAATATAATATGTATATATAATTTTTTGGCGAATCTTTTAGTCAATTATATAATCTTGTAATAATCTTGGCGAATCTTTCACTAAGTTATAAAACATTGTAAAGTCTTGGAGAATTTTTGATAAAGTATAAAATCATTTATAATAATAGGAAAATGTATTCATTAAAGTGTAATATACTCATTTTACATAGTTGGAAAAAGAAACATATTTTTTCCATCCTTTCGACAATGCTACAAGCATTAGGAGTTATGTTTGTCAAAGTTCTCACTGTACACTCTTGCATATCCCTCTATCGATTTGGATGATATTTTACCACAATGTTCATATGTGTTGACCCAAACCACCACTTTTGTTAAGCTTGGGATATATTAATCTTTGCTCTACCACTTATATTATGGATTCTTTATTACTGATTCATCGATTATGAAATGACCCTTCAAACAACTTCATTATAGGATGTTCTTAAATAGGAGTGCACATAATTCTACCCATTCATAACTTCAAAAGTATAAGAATATTGATAGGTCACATTCCATGCATGACTTCCTCTCTAATAATCCATTTGTACTAAAAAAAGACCCCTTTCCAAAGAAGAGAGGTCTCTTTTATCCCTTGTATTTTTATTGTCTTATAAAAAAGTAAAGGGACACATAACTTTGTAATAAAGGTTGGGCATATATTAG
>JASDQU010099852.1:1120383-1134145 GCA_032191745.1 Picea mariana
TTCAAATTTGTGTTGTGACTTTGAATTTCATTGTACATAGTGGCCATTCGAAAAATTTGTTGTCGGGAGTAAGAACTTACTTGCCCATAATTATTGGTTTTTGATAGTAAGAACTTACTTGCCCATAATTATTGGTTTTTGATAGATAGAGATATTGCTAAGTTATTGAGTACATCAAGGAATATCACATTATTTATGTCAGTGAAATACAGAGAAATAATGAATTGATACTTCACAACCAATTCCCTTCATTTCCAAGAGTGCCAAAAACGTTTTTCTTCAACAACGAAATCATTTTTTCTCTGCTATAATGCTTAGATGCAAAAAAAGTTTTTCTTGGACTTCAACTATCATTGTTTGTTTACCTCTTCATTCTATATTGACTCTGAAAGGAAAACATTATGCCAGTCCTTGGCAATCTCATGGAAGCAATAAATACACCAACAAAAGCAATTTCGTTTTTCTCTCCTCTGAAAATACCATGGGAGGCCAATACAATTTTTTTATGCTGCAAAAAATGGGGATTCCTCTAAAGTGATTGGAGGCCCATCCCAATTCATTGTAGCTCGACAATCAACCAAAAAAAGGAATATGAGACACCACCCAATGGTATGTATAGCCCGTACAGTCGCCGTATGGTCTTACCACAGTTCACTTGAAGTAGGGGTTGTCTCAGAGGATGCTTATGGTCAGTGGGAAAGCCTCCATGCCCAACAAATAGATGAATTGAGCCACTAGCAAGTAAAACATCCAGACTCAAGAAAAAATTCGCCCAGGAAGATATGTACTCATCCAAGGAAGTGGGAAACGTTCCAAGAAGAAAGGGATTTGCTCCAACGATGGAATTACAGTCCAGTGAGTAATAAATTCGCCCTAACAAATAGGAATTCGACCAAGAGAAAGTGTTAATTTGTCTCGGGGAAGAGATATTTCTCAGGGAAGGAGGGCGTATGGCTTTGCAGAGAAATAAAATTGCATGAGGTAGAGAATTAAGCATTGAGAATGGAAACTTGGCTAAATAATTGCAACAATCAATTTTTATCAGCCATTGATCTCAAAAGTTAGAGTGAAATGGGCGGTGGATAAAATTAAGCATTGAGAATGGAAACTCTTCTAAATAATTGCAACAGTCAATTTTTTATCAGCCATTGATCTCAAAAGTTAGAGTGAAATGGGCAGTGGACATTCCAGAGCTATTGTGGTTCTTCATTTCCATCATAATTCAATTATAGGCACCAATTTAACCCAAACCCACTGGTCCAAACCCTTAACTAACTCCCAAACCAATTGTGGAACCAGACTAGTGGCCAGTTTAAACCCAAACCCACTGGTCCAAACCCTTAACTAACCCCCAAACCAATTGTTGAACCAGACTAACTATTTCAAACTCATTCAAAACAACTTCAAACAAAAGAAAACCTCTACCCACTCCCTCCCAAACCCTGAAACAATTAAATTTTTCATATTTGTTTATTTAATAGTAAACCAGGCCAGTCTCAGTTCCCTATCGATTTGACTCTTAATCGGTTCTAGTCTTGGTCCCAGTCCCATTTCTAGTTCTTACAAGTTTTCTTTCGAGTTACAGTCTACTATAGGGATGCATGGATATGAAACCCTACAGATCATTACCTTTTAAACGAAATCTTGATCCGAAAGAACCCATAAATGGTAAATATTTCAAATAACAGAAAAATAAAGAATGGAAAAAAAATGAAATAAACCCTACAATATTCCCTATGCCATCGAATAAGAATCACAATCATATAAACACATTCAAACTCTGCTCAAGGAATTTTGGAATGGAAAATTTCACATAGAAAACTCATCAGGGAGAACTTTGCGACCTTCAAAAAACTTGGAGGGTGAACTCGACTTTTCTCGTTATTTTTTGAACGACAAACAACATTCGTGAAAATTTTAGGAGGGCAAACTGCATTCCCTGCACCTTTCCCAAGTTTTCTTGGGCGAATGTGGATTTGAAGTGCGAAGGATTGAATTTTCTTGGGCGAATGTGGATTTGAAATGTAGAGGGTCAAATTCTTATGGGCAAATGTGGACTCGAACTGCAGAGCGCAGAGGGCTAACTATTCCAATGAATTAAAAGAATTAAAAATACAATTGGCGAATAAGTTAAGTATTTATCCATTAAATATATTTTTTGGGCTAAACTTCATAAATTTCATAAATCATTATATTATAAAAATTTCGCCCACTTGAAATTTTAGGGCCTCAAATTTCGCCCAATGGCGAAATTTCGCCCCTAAAATTATCTATGAACGCGACTAGAGTAAAAAATGAAAACAAATACCATGGACCAAAAAAATAACTTAAAAAATTACACACCGATGAACGAAAAAAATTAAAAAAATATGTTATAGCATTTTCGGTGCACTTTATCATTAAGCGCACTGGTGCATTATAGTCAAATAGGAGAATCGATAACCATAAACCATTTTTTTTGAAAAATGTGACAAGGTCGAGAGGGTTTGGATCCGATGCAATAAGTGGTCCCCTTGTATCACGAACCAAATGCCTTATATACAGAAACACAAACCCATTAAATCTAAAATGTCTAAAATGAAAATCCCTAATCGTGAAGTGATACAGGGAGTTAAACCATAAGGTGAAAATTTGCAGTTACATAAGAAAGAAGAAAAGGGTTTAAGGTAAGTATGGGATTTTTTAAATTTTTTTTCTGAATAATTTTGGTTTTGAGTGAATCACCATACCCTTCAATTTCTAATCTTCTGAATAATTTTGATGTTCCAAAGTATTCTACTTCTCCAAACTACTCCCCGATATGTCTCTCTTGCAAATATCTCCCATATAAATTTTAGCAAAATAATGAAATAATGAATTGATTAATACTATTTAAAGGACTTTATGAAAAGGGTTTTGAGTGGTTCACCATACCCTTCAAGTTCTAATCTTCTGAATAATTTTGTTGTCTCAAAGTATTATGCTACTCCTTAGTGCTCCCCAGTATTTCTCTCTTGCAAATTTCTCCCATGTAAATTTTAGAAAAATAATGAAATAGTGAATATCTTCTTACTATTTAAAGGACTTCATGAAATTATATTTTTCGAAAAATAAATTCCTGCTCATTTTTTAGTTGTAAAAAAACAAAGTCACGCTATTTTTTTTTTTTTTTTAATTTTTTCGAAACAATGGTGCGTTTATTAATTTAACGCACCATTCATTGCGACTTCAAGCAAAGCAGGTGCAAGTGAAGTCTATTAAAGATTCTACTTAGAAGAAGGTGCAAGTGAAGTCTGTTCACTCTTGAATAAGAAAAACAAAATGTTTTGAAAAATTAAACACTGAAACAATGGAGTCATGAATTCGATGCCTAGGAATACGTTAGGTGACTGTCAAGTAGTTACATGGCACACGGTCTATACAGGTGTCATGTCGTTGTCCATAATATCTTATAGGGCTATCTTAAGTATTTGAATCACTATCAGTGGGAGACAGGGTCGCTGCCCACAACCAAATCTACCCAAAAGAAAGGAACTGACTGTGGAGGTGCGTGGTCACTATCAGATCACAAACTCAGTTCATTAACATTCCAAGAAACACAACCTAGCCATGGCTACACTGTCTTTCATTAGCCACAACAGATGGCTGCGGAATTAAGGCAGGTTAACGTTGTCTGTCCAACCATGTGGTACAAGGATCGCAACCCAGGTAGTGTAAAACACAGTCAAGCTTAGTATAGAAATGCAGTCCGTCCTAGGGTAACCACACAATCATGGCCAAGGTAAAACACAATAATTTAATTGCATAAAATTGCATTCCTTCAAGTAAATATGTGTAGGTATCCCTGATAACCTTTGTTGGGAAATGAGCAATATCAATTCGCCGGGTGTCTCACAAGAAACACATGTATCATTTTAGTAATGGTCGTCCTTCCGAATGAAAACACTTAACCGCTATCTTAACTCATTCTTTGAAAAAAATTTGAATTAGCTTCTGAAATATTCCAAACTCAACTGAATGATAAAACTGCTTCTAAATAATAAATCCTTCCTAAAAAGTTAAAACGTTTCTGAGAAATAAAATCGTACGTACGGTGATAATGCAAAGTGTAAATATAAGTTATACATGTAAAGAAATAACTTCTCGGTGAAATAGGATTTCACTGTCTTAATAAATGTATAATTAGTTTCCTAACAATTCTGGAATATGATATCACTGTGTAAAGTTACTGGAATATAGAATCATTGTATAACATTATAGACATATAAAATCATTGTATAACATTACTGGCGTATAAAATCATTGTATAACATTACTGGCATATGATATTGCTACGATATAATTAATTTCCATAACCTTACTAGAATATGATATCGATAACTTTGTCAATGCAGTCTAGTATATATAAAATTTGATGTTAGTAAAGAATTTAAAGTCACAGGGTACGCATAAAATTGCTACCAATAGACATTGAACTCGCAGTGTGAACAACTTTATAAAACACTCATGTATAAGAATCGCTGACCACAATGCATATCACAGTCACCATGCAGATTGCAGTCAATATGTAAATCATAGTAACCAAATGTAAATCACAGTCAAATGTAAAGGGATTCACAGAAAAAAAAGGGGATGAAGTCGCAGAGCCATATATCCAGTAATGAAAACACATTCAACATATAAAAATGCAGAGAAAATATCCAGCAATGAAACACATTCAAGAATGTAAAAACCCAGAGATTGGGCCTTCAACTCAGAGGTTGTCAATAAAGGAAAAACAAGGATAATCCTTCATGAAGACGCAAGGGTTTTCAGAGTTTAGGCAATCAGACGTAGTGGTACTCAATCGCCAGAAGGCACAATGACTACCAATCAGCCAAGAAAAATCACAGGGGCAGATGGATGGGCAGAAGCATCCTTCACTCATCATCCACGCACATAAAAGTAGGGCGTTAGGATCTATAGGTCTATTAACACCGAAGTGACGATCGTTGATCCGACTCCTGGTCGACTGCTTAGGCGAGGACTGATGAGCTAGGGACGAAGGTGAAATACGATGTGCAAACTAATCACAAATCAATAAAACCATAGGACGGTCACAACATGTAGGGAATCGAAATCCAAGGGAGTCAATCAACAATGAGATTAAGGCTATGGGGAAAATTTAGTTATCAAATAAAATGCTAAGTCAATCATTTTCTTTACCCAATTAAAATACAAAACTAAAAGCGTAAAGTATACTAATAATCTACCATGCAGAAATAAATGAAGCATATCGTAGCCCAAGTCGCCCACTTTGAGTTGTTGTCCCGTGCACTCCATGCAACTCCTACTTGTCAAACCATGAGACTTCAACGATACCTCCCAGCCAATGCTAGGGGTACTCTTCTTCCCCCTTAGCCCCCCCGAGCCGCAAAGGGGCCACACACACTAACCAATGAATCATCTAGCTCCCACCTCGCCTTGCAAGGCTGAGCTACCACTCCTCACCGAGCTGTGTATCCCAACTCCCACAATCTAAGTCAGTCAAGTCTAAAATTCTACAGCGTAACATTACACATAACCGAAGAGATCCATCATCCTTCTCCTCCCTCCATTATATAGAGTTTCGAAGTCCTTTACTTTCCCAAATTCCCATTTATTTATTTTTCAACAATTTAATTCATAAAATCCTCCCCGTACATGTGTCACCCATCCCCTTCATTGCACCATAAATTAATTTCATTAATTAGTTAATTACTCCTATTTCCCTCACCCACCTAAAATCATTCCTAGAATCGCTCCTATGTGTCCTCAAATTCACTTACACATTTTAATGACTTCCCCCCTTACTAATTTACTAGTTGAGTTTAATTTAGAAAGTTCTTAAATGCTAGATACCTTACTAAGTTAGTCTTTCCACTTTTTCCATTGTGTTTCCCCTTTCTTTTTATGTTTCCTCTTTTTCCTAGTTTCCTAATTCTTTTAAATTCCCTCTTTACCTTTTTATTTAAAACTCAAATTGGCAGGTGTAGAAAATTAACCCTTTTCCCCTTTTCCCTTTTAATAAATAAAATTTGATTAGCATAAGTGATAAAACAATTATTCCCCCCTTTTTAAATTTTATCCCCCAAAAGATTTTCATAAATTAAAAGAATTACTTACCCCCTTATTGACACATGATTAAATATGACTATCATTATTATTTATTTATTTTTGTTTTTATTTTTACATAAATATTTTTCTTTTACCGCAAGTTTCACCTAGACCTAGATTTTAATTTTCGAGGCTGGGCAACATTTTATTAGGGAAATTTTAAATTTTTTTTCTTATCACGTTATTCATCCTAAGGCTATATAGTTTCATCCATATATTAATTAACAACACGACGTGCCCTTTAGGATGCGCTAGGTGCTCCAAGGGTGCCACACGCCTCCTTTTGTTTCCCTTGTGCGACTTTCCCTTTAGGACGCACTACGTGCTCCAAGGGTGCCACTCGAATCATTCTGTTTTCCTTGCGTGACATGCCCTTCAGGACGCACTACATGCTCCAAGGGTGCCGCTCACCTCATTCTATTTCCCTTGCATGACATGCCCTTCAGGATGCACTATGTGCTCCAAGGGTGCCACTCACCTCTTGACTGACTTGGTAGACATAAAAAACCCCACGAATCAATACTCCACCAAGTGATATTGTGGGAGACTAATGGCCTCTAAGGAATAAGGCCCCTGCCTTATTGTGCGCTCTTTAGAATCATCGTGAGTGACTGTCGCAGTCTTCCCTCACGACATCATGGGTCTTCTCGAACTAGGTAGTCATTAACCTACAGTTGAAGCCACAACAAGAGTGCTAGTAGGTTGTGGTAGGGCTATTGTTGACACCTCTCCCTCAACGTGTCTGGTAGTCGTGTGTGACCCCTCTACTCCACTTGTGAGTCTGGTCGACAAGCTATCGTCATCCTGCATCATCAACGAATCATGTTAGAAATACAATTAATCATCATAACATCTAATCAGATGTGCATATGTCATATCAACAATAATAAAAACCCAATAGTCCACTCCCTGACTCGATCCAGAGTCCAAGGGTTTCATCGATGCCTCTTCATCCTCGAGGTCCAGAATCCTGCACACTCAGGAGAACCAAGTAAATAGCACATGTCTATAACAATACATCAAAATAACATGTCATAATATCCATAATGCCTCATAATCATGATCAAATGCCCAATAGTAATATAATCCGGATCACTTGCAAGCAAGTGTCCTCAAAGAATGATTTTTCTTAGTGCGCGTAAGAGCGGGATGTTACATTCCCCCAGGACCTAATATGTGCCATATCTTAATTATCTGCAATTGTATGTTGGATCACATCAAAGGAGATTCATATGGATAAAATTCCACAGTGGCGTGAAGAGATAGTTGAGATTGTTTTTATGTTTGAGATGGAACTGTCGATGAGTTTCATGGAATTGTAGGTTCATCTTCTAATTAACCTTATAGATGATATTGAATTAGTCAGAGTGGTCTATTATCATTGGATGTTTTTATTAGAGACGTACATGAAGAAATTTAAAGGATTTGTTCGATAAAGGGAAAACATTGAGGGGTCTATGGTAGAAGGATACATATCATATGATTTTTTATGTTATTCCAGTGACTACATCAAGTAGATCAACAACACACTAGGTGCGGATATTTGGGACGATGAAAGGGATGAAGAAAAAAGAGAAGGGGATATCCTCCAAACAAATGGAAAAAAGGTGCTAGATAAAGACTAAGTGACTTATTGTTTGTCAAATTTATACACAATAACTTATCACACTGAAATTCATAATGTATAATTTGATCTCATACGTACTATATGCCAGTTTTATTTCATGAATATATACATCAACGAATTCAAAAATCGATGCCATCAATAAATTCATTCTTTACAATTCGAAGGCAACACAATAGTGGGTCACATTGTATGAACATAAGAGCAAGAAATGGGATAGTGACAATAAATAATTTAGATGGTTGAATGGTAGAATCATGCCTTATCCTAATCATTTAAAATAAAATATGCCAATGATATGCCCCAATATTTGGGTTACTAACCAAATTAGAGAGAAATACGGTGCATTCGATCGTTACCCATGTGCTGAAGAGGATGCACTAAACATAGGGATTGGGTACAAAAACTCAGTAATAATCCCTTTGTGTACATTTTTAACTTCATAATGCACCTTTGAATTGTAACATCTATATTTTATATTTTATTGGTCAGGTTATTAGACACATGACACTGTGATTTTTTAACATTTTTATAGGTGCATTTGTTCCCATCTATGTGGGCATATGGACATAATTTTCGCACAAAGGATGACAATGATGGACACATGACACACGACTATGCAGTGGAAGTTGAGTTCGACCAATCTAGTTGTGCTAGGCACTCCAATAAAAAAATAATACGAGGGAACTTAAGTTATGTTGGAAAGAAAGATACATGAGATCATTCGAGTGGAATTCTCTTCTTTCCAATGTGTTATTTTTGGGTGCAAGTGGTGGAACACCTTTGATCGGGATAATGTAAAGGAATACTGTGATAGTCGGATGATATGTATCAACTCTAGAAAGATGTGGGATGAAGCTAAGGATCCTTATGTTTTCCCAAAACACTGCAACCAAGTGTTTTTTAACCCAGATGTGTTGGATAGGGATTGGTGGTTCATATTAATACATGACCCTAGATCAAAAAATATTTTTGAGAACAACAGTGTTATCATGCCAAGCGAGGAAGATAATTAGGGTGATGACAACAAAGAGTGGCATGTACATGTTTTATTTCATCATTTATACTGTTTTTGTATCTTTTTGTTATCTTTATTTTGATAATTATATTGTTTTTTTATTTATCTTGTGATGGATGAAATAGAAAGTTAATTATAACAAATCTTTGAACAATTTTAGTTGGTTAGCAGTCAATTTGATGCGTAATGTGTTTTTCTTTCAAATTATTTGTGATTGCATGGAACAATTGATTGAAATAAAATTTTATATTGTTATTTGAAGATACTTATATGTCTTTGCATGTTTAATATAAAATTTTAAGAATTATTTTCATGATAAAGTCTTAACAACATGTCTTTAGAAAAATTTAGACAAAAAATTGATAGTTGGAATTTTATATAATTGGTAAGATTCACAAATGTTTTTACACTTAAAACTAAGTATTTCCAATTGTGAAATCCTGAAAAATGTCAAACCGGTTGAATTTTTAATGGGATATGAAATTATACTTTCTCCATATAAAGTTTTATAATGACAACAATAACAATAAAAAGATTTGCATCCATAAAATTTTAGGGCCAATATATTTCTTATAATTGGAGATCACAACTTTTTATAATAACAATTTTTAGTGTAGAAGAGTCTATTAAAAAAGAGTAAACAATACAATGGAAAATAACATTTATTCATATGTAATTTTTTTTTGAAAAACAATTTAGTTAGAATGAATATGTATGAACTATCTATGCAATAGAAACATGTTTATGGTAATTTTACAATTATATTTTCAACCATATTGAACTTTGTAATTTATAAAAATATCTTAACATTTTTTTATTTAAATTATTAAGTCTTTATGTTTCATATATTAAATTTTGATATAAGTTCACCACTACATAATCTATAATAAAGATCATGTAATAAGAAAAAAACATCGTGATGATAACCATCTAGCAAACATAAACATCATCTAAAAATATACACATTTAAATTCACTAACATCATCTAATTATATATACCTCTACCACATATAAGTGCCATTAAATAGCTAGCACACAAATATAATAATCTAACATGGCATCATCATTGTGATCACATCTAACAAAACACAAGCATTGTCTAACATCATCATCACACACATCTAACAAGAATAATTTAACATACACATCTATCAAACACATTTAACAAACATATTTTATAACATGACCTAACAATGTACACATAAAAAAAACATATAAATTATTTAAGTACATCATCATGATGAATATGAAAAATGCACATCTAGTGAACATTGTTATAACATACACATATATCAAGCACATTTAACTTACATATCTAACATGACCTAACAATATACANTGAACAAAAAAAATGCACCATATATATATATATATATATATATATATATATATATCAATTCAAATAACTTCTATAACATATCTGGTCAAACTGATGAGACAATCATATCTACAACAATAGTGGAGACCTTGTTTGTAGTAGAATATGATGGATGGTTAGGAGGAAGTGGCTGGTCGAATCTCTAATAAAAAATATGCAGTGGAGGAATATGTGATGTTGTATCATGTAGGTGAGGTGAAGGAGGAGGAGGAGGAATTGGTGTCTCCTGCTCATGATATGGGTGAGGTGAAGGATGAGGAGGAGGAGGATGTGGAGAAGGATCATGACTACCCTCATCAATTGACGGGGTACTGGATGAACGGGTACTGAAAGAAGAGTGCATATCACCGGGAGCCCTCCTCGCTGTTGGTATCCTGGTAGCTTCGATGATATGATGTATAAGAGGCATCATATCATGCAACATCTCCCTCCTAAGATCCAAGAGCATAGAATCTGGCCTTATGTCTCACATCAACACATGGCAGACCCCCACCTTATCCAAAAGTGCATAGAGATGGTCTCCCAACTCCAACATGAATCTAGTATCTGGCCTACAACGAATTCCATCGGGTATATGCACCCGAGGACCTTGACCCTCCGCGACCTCATACTTCATCTGGCAGGGGAGTAGGCATGTCTACAATGAATGTGCCAATATCTAAAAAAGATATAGTACACAACAATAATTACACTGTTTCATTAAATAATTTAATAAAACAAGTTAAAGAAYGTGTTAGAATTAATTTTATTTTAATTAAGTAAGACAAAAAAATGAAACTAACCATGGAAAATCCGAAAGATCTCTATGAAACTAGATTAATTTAAAAAAAAAGGTTAATATTACCTCTAGCATCTAGTGGCTCATCCGGTATGAAGAGGATGTTTGGACATCCTCTCCAATCCAACCCATCGTAAGGACATGAGACCATCATAAACATGTGATCAGATTCACTGGCTAGTAGCCCTAGTGCATCAATGGAAATCTTGGCTAGAAACTCCGGCTGGTCCCTCTTGGGCATCATATTTCCCCAATTGTGTTTCCACACTTGAGTCATCAAGCTAAAAGGATGATCGAAAAAAGTAGTTCTCGTCTCCGAAACCTCTTAATAGATAAACAAAACAACTCTGAAACAAAAGGGAAGTTCTCCCTCCCATGTATCATAACACAACATCTATCTAGAGCTATACAAAATTGTCGCAAACAAATGACAGACAATATAATACATCGTGGCCTCTGTACCAAATAATCAACATAATACAAAAGAGGGAAACTAAGCACTTCCCATCACTGGTAAAGTGTGAAATGGTCATCACTAATCGTGAGAGGCACCTAACCTCCTCTGCACCGAAAGAAGTGATCTGTAGTTTTCCACCAGACACCTAAAAATCAGATGGGGAAAGTACATCCAGCCCAATATATCTATTAGAGTACATGAGTTGACTCTCTGCTGCAACACCTACTGGTACATCAGGGAACTGGGGAAAATCCCCCCCTCTCCTGGATAACCTAGTGATAAAATACATATCCTCATGAGTGGGATGGTACCACTGACCAAGACCGACACATACTGCTTGTCGATGGAAATCCCATCGACGGATAAACTGCACCAAAAATCCGGAGTGCCCCTTCAGGGATGTAACCTCCTCATAGTAATTAAGGAGGCCTACATTCCTCAAGAGAACATGGGTCGCTGCAGTAATAGGGCAAGGGTACAAATCCCTCTCCCTCTCCCTCACATCCCAATCCTATACAACATTGTACATGTTAACCCTCTGCTCTCGTTGTTGTTGTTGTTCTCTCCGGTGACGTCTCTACATAATTAACATATGAAATACATCAACCTCATACATAAAACATACAAAAAATCTAGTAAATGAGAAATTTATTTATAAATACGGAAAAATAACTTCCTTAAAAAAAAGTAAATTTCATCATCTGTGCGCCCCAAAAATAAAGTCAACCACCACCCAGTGCATATATTAATTGTGAGCATCGTCGATGGTGCTCCCTTGTAACATAACACACCATATGAAATTTGTTATATTATTTTATGCGGTGCGTTGTATAACCTTATCGCATCGGTGCATGTAGGTTATCTGATGCACTGCATAAAATACTAAAAAATTAAAATATTAAAGAACCGTAAAACAATTAAAAAAAAATTTATTTTGTGGTGCGTATCCTTTTCCCAACATGCACCGATTCTTTTTAGGAAAGGTGATGCACCACATCACTATTTAAAAAAAAAATGATAATTACATTACTTAGGAATTTATGTTCTACTTTTTTACGACGGTGCATTGTGTAAGCATTAATGCACCGGTGCGTGCGTTTACCAATGCACCACATAAAATAATATATCTAATTTATGTGGTGCATCTTCTAATATAACATCCTGGTGCGTAAATTTACCAATGCACCACATAAAATAATATATCTGATTTATGTGCTGCATCTTCTAATGTAATGTCCCGGTGTGTTAATGTTAATTAGACGCACTGCCAAAAATTAGCTATATTATTTTATGCAGTGTGTCAGTAAACTTATGCTGCAGTGCGTTAATGTTTACAAACACACTTCCATAACAAATTTGTCATTTTTTTCGGTGCGCCCTGTAAATTTTGAGGGTGCACCGACTTTAACGACGGTGCGTTGTATAAGCATTAATGCACCAATGCGTACATTTACCAACACACCGGTGTGTTCATTTACCAATGCACTGCATAAAATAATATATCTAATTTATGCGGTGCGTCTTCTAATGTAATGCCTCAATGCGTTAACATTAATTAGACACAATGGAAAAAAATAGCTATATTATTTTATGCGATGCATCAATAAACTTATGCCCTAGTGCGTTAATGTTTACAAATGCACCGCCATAAAAAAATTTGACATTGTTTTTCAGTGCACCTTGTAAATTTTCAGGGTGCACTAACCACGATGTGAGACAAACAACTCGAACGCACCACACATAATATATATTTTTTAAACAGTGGAAATTTAACTAAAGTTTGAATTTTAATCCGCTAAGAGTTTAAGTTATAACGAACAAAGACATTACCTGAACATTTTCTTGTCAGGAAGGCATGATTGGCACATAGTCCAAAAAACCAAAATTTCCCACCCTTTGCAAAAATTCAAAATCCACGCACTGAGAAACAGACAGAAGGAAGGAAAGCAAGGGAAGCATCGAAAACAGGGCATTTTAGAGTGGAAAAAGTTACACGGTGCTTGATAACTCTACAACACTAAAAATGGCAAAAATGAATTTTTACCGCCGGTAATGTTTTTTTATTTAACCTTGTTACAGTGCACTCGATTGTTAGATGCACCGGTGCACCTATATTTACCTAGCACACTCGGGTATATATATTTTAAAAATAACCCAACCAAGAGTGTGCTATTTTGAAGAACAACTTGGAGCATCCCTGCGTTCGTATTTAAGGAGCGCAACGCAATATATTTTTTTAAATAACCCTACGTCGATGCACCATTTTGTTAGAGCACCGATGTGTCAGTATTTAAGGAGCACACCAAAGTATAATTTTTTGAAATAACCCTACCACGGTGCACCATGTGTTAGAGAACCGGTGCCTCCGTATTTAAGTAGCACATAAGAGTATA
>JASDQU010099852.1:1134357-1185730 GCA_032191745.1 Picea mariana
TATATATATATATATATTGCACCATCTATTAGAGCACCTGTGTGTCATTGTTTTAAACACACCGGTGCACTTTGTGTTTATAAAATCACTGTAAATGTTTTTTCTCTAAAACCTCCGTCCGTTAGCCTCCACTAGTGTATTTCACTATAAACGGATTTTTGGGATATTTTTATAGGGGCTTCCGCAAAAACCTTCGCTAGAGGATCTTATTATTGTAGTGTCTATTTGGGGGTGATAGGCACTACTAAACTGTAATTTAGTCAACATTTTCTTCCATAAAGTCCTCCAAAAATGACCCAAGAACTGAGTATCTCTATCATAGGTAATAGTTTTTGGAACCCCATGCAATCTAACAACTTCTAAAAAAAACAATTCTGCCACCCTCGATGCATCACTAGTTTTCTTGCAAGTAATTAAATGAGCCATTTTAGAGAACCTATCAACAACCACAAAAATAGAATCATTACCTTGTTGTGTGTCTGGGAGCCCCAACACAAAATTCATGCTCAAATTTGTCCATGGGTCCGTGGGCATTGTTAATGGCATATACAACCCTGTGTTCTCTGAGTGTCCTTTAGCCATTTGGGAAATCCTAGACTGTGCCACATACCTGGTTATATCTTTTTCATCTTCAGCCAGTAACACTTATCTTCGATTAAGGCTAGCATCTTATCCTTTCCAAAATGTCTTGCAAAATCACTATTGTGAAGGTCTTTGATAATATTTTCCCTCATTGAACCAATTGGAAGGAATAGTTATTTTTCTTTGAATAGGTAGCCATCTTGCATAAAATATTCACCCTGATTAAGATCCATGTTTCAGAGTGATCGAATTCTTCAATTGTTCCAGAATCTCCAAGAAATCATTATCGGACACATAGAGATCCTTTAATACAACAAACCCAATTACTTTATTTTTCATGGTTGTCAAAAGAACAGTGCACCGACTCAAAGAATCTGCAACTTGAATCTTCCGTCCTGATTTGTGATTCTGAACAAAGGTGTAGCCTTGTAAGAAAGAGACCCATTTTGCATGTCTATTGATTAATTTATTTTAGGTGTTTACATATTTTAATGCAATGTGAACGGTAAATAACACAAACTCTTTCAACACTAAACAATTCCTCCAATTTCACACTGCTTGCACAATTGCATAAAATTCTACATCATATCATGATAAAAGTGGATATTGGTGGCCACCCACCTATTCCAACTGGCTCCTTTTGACAGTTTTAGTTCAACACGTTCTTCTGCAATTATTTGTAGTTCTGGTTTCTACACTTTCAGAGCTATCTGAATCCCTACACAGCTCCCATATGGAGATTGTTGGCTTCCCACCTAATCCAACAGGCTTATTTTGGAAGTTTTCATGTCAGTACATCTTTCTGTACTTCCAGGTCCATTTTGGGGCCCTAAACAATGTTTTTTTGGCTTGCAATAGTCAAAATATAGACAAAGTTAGAGTTTGATGAAATAATGTGTATTTCTTGAAAATACCTTTCCTACAGGCTATCATGCACCTAAAACAAAGGTCACATGAAAAGGTTATGACCTTGGGAAGTTGAGGTACCAACTTACCGATCAGGGCCCACATAACTTTTGGCGTTTCATCTCCTAGGGCGAGGTTTTTGAATGTATAGGGTTTTGGAATTCATGAGTAATGTTATAAAGGCCTCTGGAGCCTCATTGTAATCATTCTGCTCAGACGAATTTGTGTAGCAGCCACATCTCTTCTTAGAGATAGATACCACCATTCGAGCAAGTTGTTTTCAGTTTTGTAGTTTTACGGTTTCAGACTATTTTATTTATTCAATAGAAGTTATTGTTCACTGGATATATGTTTTCATTCTACATATCTCTATGTTATTGTATTTAGTTTGTTATTCATTTTGTTCCACTCATAAATCTAGATCAGTGGTATTAGAGTGATCTACTCTTTATTTATTTATCTTCGTGCATGTCCCCGACAATATCTGGGTACAAGAATTTGGAACTCGAACCAGTCGAGCCTTTGCAATATCAACTGCGCTGAGATCGAGAACAACCCATGGGGGATGAAAATAAATATGATGGAGCAAGAGATCCTTTTAAAATGTTGCTTGAGGAAGCCCTTGCATGACAAAGGAACAAAATGATGGACAAATTTGCACAGATCCTTTGATGACTGCCCACAGGAGACACATATTCATCAAGCGACAATACAACCCCCTTCAAGGTACAAGTAAATTTTGATATTCCATTATTTGAAAGAATGATAGATGCAAATGTTGTAGATAAATGGCTGAATCTAATCGAAGGGTATTTTTCGGTCCACAATTTTTTCGATAGGGAAAATATTACTTTTGCACTCGTCAAGGCCATCCCCCATGTTAAGGACTGGTGGTATACTTACTCTGAGAAAAGGGACATAGAGGAATATTTAATATTTGTGGTCGCCCCCACATGGGATTCCTTCAGGGATGCCATTAAAGAACAATACTAGCATGTTGGAATATATGAGGACAAGTACACATGATGGACCACCTTGCATTAGGAAAGGGACCAGGTAGTACCAGATTTCACCAAAACTTCCATACCCCATGCACCAAATTGGGTATCAAAGACTCTGAATGACATCTAGTGCTCAAATACCGTGACTTTCTGCATATATACATTCAAACATAAATGGAGTTTATGGACATCGCATCATTGGGTACGACTTATAGATATGCTGTCAAGATCAAGCAGAAATTTAAGTACAAGAGGTGAGAGTTTGGATTTGAAAACTCCTCACAGATGAAGCAGGGAAAAGGAAACCCCAACCCACAAAACAAGGGACAGATAAAATATGGCAATTCTCAGGACAACCAGTCCAAGCCACAACATAAGAAGGGTAATGAGAATTTGAATAAGGACACAGGAAAGTGGCATGAATACCATAAAATCCCTTGGCACAACACCGAAGAATGTCACTCCAAGTAGTCACTGGTGGCCGAGTTGAAAGCTTCCGAGCTAGAGGTAGATTATGATTCTGAATCAAATCTAGAAGAAGGGAAGTGGATTATCGATGCCAAACCTAGTGCCACTATCTCTACCACCAAAGTCTATCCAAGCTTACCAAAAGATCCATAGGAAGGGGAACGACTCTTTCACTCAAATATGTGGGTAAAGGGGCTCCACTTCATTTCATTTTCAATAGCGGTAGTCAGAAGAACCTAATCTCAATAGAGGTCATCAAGAAGTTGGACCTACTGATGACACTACACCCACAACCCTACACCATCGACTGGCTTAGACAAGGAAGAGATCGTCAGCAAATAGTGTCATCTTCCTTACAACATCAAGTCCTTGAAAGATGAGGTATTGTGTGATATTTCTTCCCTTGAAGTTTGTGATGTTATTTTAGGACATCCATATTTTTCGAAGCGATATGATGTGTATGAGTCTAGACCCCAATATGTTATTATTACTTTGGGTAGGAAAGTGTATAGGATACCAGAGGTAGCACCACCTAATGCTATTTATTTAATATCTGCTAAGAAATGCAGTAAGGTCATTTCATAGACTGACAAGTTCATCTTCTTGTGATCCGTTCTCACAGTAATAAGAAGGTCACCGCCACATCCATGACCTCTACACATGACCTCTCTTTGCAGCAGAAGAAAGTGGATGAAATCGTGGAAACCAAGTGACCAAGGGAGGTGGAAATGAAAATTTCTCATGGGGGAAGGCACAACAACGAGAATTTTATGATATGAAGCATAGCTTGTGCTCAGATCCAATACTCTCCTTACTCGATCTATAACAACTGTTTTATATTGAGATTGATGCATCTGACTATGTTGTAGGCACAATTCTCACTCAGTATAGTCATTCGATAGAATACCATAGTGATCCACTCTCAGATAGTGTCCGGAAATACCCCACCTATGACAAGGAAATGTATTCCATTATACAAGCCAATGGAAACATTACATTTTGGGAAAGGAGACAATCATCCACACTGATCACAAGCCTCTGTAGTTCATACAAACATAGGTGAAGTTGCAGAACGACCACCATCAGAAGTGGTCCACACACATGCATTGTTTCCATCTCAACATAAAGTATAATATAGGGAGAACAAATCATGTTTCTTACTGCCTCAGTCGACCTCTCGTGGATGCACTCACCAACGTGCTCCATTCCTGTGGGCATGAAGCATCTAAGGGGTCCCAAATTTATCAGCAAGATCCTGACTTCACTACCACCTATTAGCTCTTGGGTATAGGCATGAATGTCACTTTTTTTCACATTCATGACAAACTATTATGCCATCTGGGATACCTCTCTGTTCCTGTAAGTGAGCATGCAAATATGATTTGGGAGGGTCACTACAGTCGGATGGCAGGACATTTTGGCATGGAGAAAACTGTGGTTGTTCTACAAAAACATTTTTATTGTCAAAAAATTTGACATGAAATCATCAATTATATAAGATATTGCACTTTATGTGCCATTACCAAGCCAACCATCAAGAATCAAGGCTTATACACCCCTCTTCCTACTCCCGAGAGGCCTTGGGAATCCATCTCGATGGATTACATGTTTGGCCTTCTATCCACCAAGAAAGAAAATGATTGCGTATTTGTGGTGGTTGATTGGTTTTCAAAGATGGCCATTCTCACAACCTACAAGAAGAGCATCACAACGACATATAATGCCAAGCTATTCTTCAAATGAGTGTGGGTCTGTTTTGGGATACCACAGACCATCATATTCGATCGGGACAATAGGTTCCTCAACACATTTTGGTCGATTCTTTGGTCATTGTTGGACACCAAGCTCACTAAATCCACTACCTTCCACCCTCAAACCGATGACCAGATAAAGGTCGTCAATCAGATGATTTTTCACATCCTACACATGTATAAATCTAGGAATCCTCATACATGGGATGAGAGTTTTCCCTATGTTCATCACAACTATAACATATCTCTCCATGGCTCCACCAACCATAGGTCATTTTAGGTGGGGCTGGGATTCCAACCCTTGGGTCCCATTGATTTTTCACTACCTCTTGCAACCACACAGACACAATCTTCCCATGTTCAGTCTGAGGCCAACAAAGCCACCATATTCATTGAGCAGATTCAACACATCCACCAATAGGTCCATGAGATTTTTCACAAAGGCAATTCCAAGTACAAGCAACGCCATGATCATCACCGAGTACTGCACAAGTTTTAGGTGGGAGATAAGGTCTGGTTATATTTTTAGAAAGAACGCCTTACAGGGCCCCATCAGAAGCTCTACCCAATTCACTATGGGACTTACACTATCACCAAGGCTATGGGAGATAATTATTTTGAGCTAAACACTCCCCCCTTCTTTGGATTGCACCTAGTGTTCAATGTGGACCTCCTTCGACCATATTTTCCACCATTATTGGACACCTCAGAGATCATAGAATAGTTGAAACCAAAAGAGATCAACCCTGACTGCATGGAACATGCATCCATTGATCAAATAGCGGGCACACAGGTCAAGGGCACTCGCCAGCAGAGAATCCAACTTTATCGGGTTGTCAAAGCAGGGCAGCTCCTGCACCAAGGAAAATGGCTCATCTAGGGCCAAATTCAACAGAAATTTCCTCACGTGATTGGGCCACTCAATGCAATGGATACCATTTCTTCCTAAGGGGGGAGGACTGATCCAAGTGGATATTGGTGGCCACCCACTTATTCCAACTGGACCCTTTTGATAGTTTTAGTTCAACACGTTCTTCTGTAATTCTTTTTAATTGTGGGCTCTAAACTTTTGAGGATTTTTTAAGCCCTACATATCTTCCAGATGGATATTTATGGCCTCCCACCTAATCCAACTAGCTTGTTTTGGAATGTTTCATGTTGGTACATCTTTTTGTGCTTCCAGGGCCATTTTGGGGCCCTAAAAAATGTTTTTTTGGATTCCCACAATTAAACTATAGACGAAGTCAGAGTTGGATGGAATAATGTGTAGTTCTCAAAAATACCTTTCCAATGAGCTATCACGTGCCTAAAACAAAGGTTGTATGCAAAATTTACGACCTTGGGAATATGAGGTACCGACATACCCATTAGGGCCCACATAACATTTGGCGTTTCATTTCCTAGGGTTATGTTTTTGGTTGTCTAGGGTTTTGGCATTCATGAGTAATGTTAAAAAGGCCTCTAGAGCCTCATTGTAGTCATTCTAATCAGATGGATGTGCATAGCAGCCACAACTCTTCTCAGGGATAGGTACCACCATTCGAACAAGTTGTTTTTAGCTCTGCAGTTTTACAGTTTCAACCTATTTTATTTATTCAATAGAAGTTATTGTTCATTGGATATATGTTGTCATTCTCTATATTTATGTGTTATTGTATTTATTCTATTATTCATTTCATTTTGCTCATAAATACAGATCAGTGGTATTAGAGCAGTCTGCTCTTCATTTTTTTTTCTTCGTGCATGTCCCTAACAAGATCTGGGTACAAGAAGTTGGGTCTCAAATGAGTCAATCCTTTGCAAGATAGACCACACTGATCCTGACAACAACCCATGTGGGAGGAAAGGAAATATGATGGAGTAGGAGATCCTTTTAAAATGTTGCTCGAGGAAGCCCTTGTGTGACAAAGGAACGAAATGTTGGACAAATTTGCGCAGATCCTTTGGCAGTGGCCCAAAAGAGACACATATTTATCAAGTGACCATGCAACCCCCTTCAAGGTACAAGTAAATTTTGATATTCCATTATTTGAAGAAATGATAGATGCATATGCTGTAGATAAATGGATGAATCTGCTCGAAGGGTATTTTTTGGTCCAAAATTTTTCCAATAAAAAAAAGATTACTTTCACACTCCTCAAGGCCGTCCCCCATGTTAAAGACTGGTGGGATACCTAATTTGAGAAAAGGGACATAGATGAATATGCAATATTTGTGGTCACCCCCACATGGGATTCCTTTAGGGATGCCATTAAAGAACAATACTACCTTGTTGGAAGATACGAGGACCAATACACAAGATGGACCACCCTGCGTCAGGAAAGGGACCAGACAGTACCATATTTCACCAATATTTTCCATACCTTGTGCACCAAATTGGGTATCAAAGAATCTGAACGACATCTAGTGCTCAAATATCGTGATTGTATTCATAGATACAATCAAACAGAAATGGATTTTCTGTACATCACATCATTGGGTATGGATTATATATATGCTGTCAAGATCGAGCATGAATTTAAGAAGAAGAGGCGAGAGTTTGGATCTGAAAACTCCTCATAGCCTAAGAATGGAAAAGGTAGCCCCAGCCCACAAAAAAAGGGACAAAGAAAATATGGCCACTCTCAGGACAACCAATCCAAGCCGCAAAACAAGAAGGGTAATGATAAGTTGAAGAGGGACACGGGAAAGTGGTGTGAATACCATAAACTCTCTTGGCACAATACCGAAGAATGTCGCTCCAAGCAGTCACTCGTGCTTGAGTTGAAAGCTTCCGAGTTAGAGGAATATTCTGACTCTGAATCAAATCTAGAAGGAGGGAAGTGGATTATTGATGCCAAACCCAGTGCCACTGTCGCTACAACCAAAGTCTAGCCAAGTAAACTAAAAGAACTAGAGGAATGAGAACACCTCTTTCACTCACAGATGTGGGTAAAGAGGGCTTCACTTCATTTCATTTTCGATAGCAACAATCAAAAGAACCTGATATCAGTAAAGGTATTCAAGTGGTTGGACCTACCAATGACACTGCACCCATAGCCATATACCATCGGTTGTATTTTCCAACGAAGATATCCCCGCATCATCTAACAGTGTCGTCTTCCCTATGAAATCAAACCCTTTAAAGATGAGGTAATGTGTGATATTTCTCCCCTTGAAGTTTGTAATGTTATTTTAGGGCAACCATATATGTGGAAGATACATGCTGTGTATGAGTCTAGATCCTGTAGTGTTATTATTACTTTGGGTAGGAAATTATACAGGATAACATAGGTAGCGTTGCCTACCGCTATTTCTTTCATCTCTTCTAAGCAATGCAGTGTTATGAGGAAAATATGTCTATGGCTAGGGTGAACCACAACAGACGAAAATGACTACAGAAATAAACTCTATCCCAACAACATGCTATATAAACCAATGTGCGAGGAAGATAATAAAGGGGCCTACCTTGTCCGGATGTCCGATGAAGTCCACCGTTGAGCACTTTGACCCAAAGCTTATGTACCTGCGACAAGTTCTCAACAAAAAAGCAAAGGAAGCATATGGTGGAAATATAAAAGGTTAACACATTAAATAGCATAATCCATCAATATACATAACAAATACCCCCATGGATAATAACTCATATATTTGCAAGATATTGATTGGATAGGAAAGGAGTATTTCTATTAATAAATGATCAACAAAAGTGAAAATATTATATATTTCCGTGTCATCACGGTTCGTAACCGAGAAACCAAGTTCCTTCCAGCTGGGCCTCCACCACTTCAATCCTCCACCAAAGGCAAGCTCATAGAAGGGAGACAATGAGGTTCTCCAACAATAAGGGAAGAGCTTGGGGGTTGAACACTGTGTTCAAACTTAAAGGACAAAGGGATGCAGAACCAATATGAAGTAAATAATTTCTCCAGAGTAACTTTTCTCTCAAAGTTGAAGTCTCTCCTCTCCTTTTTTCCATAGCTCATAATTGGCCCATTTATAGCCTTCAAAATAGAACTGAAGGGTCGAGTCGGAACGTTTCTAGGATATGGAAGGCCAAGGATCATAAATCTCCTGTCGTGACATGGAAACCTGACATTTAATTTTAATTTTCTAGCACAAATCCTGATGTACGCGGGTTGTAGTGGAGCAGCTTTCATATACGCTTGTCATGTAGTGTGCAAGATGTGTATAAGTGGAAAAATTTGTATTTTTACCTCTGGATTTTATCAATAGGGAAGGTAAGTCTGCATACGGAAATGGAATAAGGCCCTCTCTGCAATATTGCATAAGGTGAGGAAAATCTTTCTCTAACAAATGCCCCCTAATGTGTGAGGTCAGAGGAGTATCTGTGATGGCCGAAATACATTATAAACAACCCAGAAGTGGAGTGGTAGGGAACCAACTGGATGAACTCAGTTTCTCATTACATTCTGCACTGACTTTGGATAAATGGTTGCCAAAAATTACATTGCAGTTCCATGTCAAAATATACAAAACAAGTGTCCATGGCCATGAATAGGAAAATACAAATGTGGTAACATGCCAATAGATATCATAGTCATGAACAAGGCCCAATAGAACCACTCTCAAAACAAATCTGAATATATCTGTATACCATGGAGTACAATCTGATCTCCCATGATCATTGAAGTCATATAGGTATTGGTCCAATGAAAAGGAAGCAACAAATCAGAAAAGTTGTGGCCACATAGTGATGTCTTCAAGTCTTCTACACAATCCTCCAAAGGTGCAAGTCTACACCATGTGAATAAAGAAGTTAAGGTCAAACACAATGAGATATCGTTTGATTACCGATCATTGAGGTATACCATTAACAAATGTGAGACATCCTACCAATAATGAAAGTAGGTATCAAGGCACTGAGTATATTCTTACAAGTGTGAATAGAGGAATCGATGTTGAACACATGAATAATCCATCGATCATGATACATTGATGTATTCCCAACTGTCGATGGTGAGAGAGTTTTCCACTGATGACTGCAAGCCTCAAGGTAATCATAAAAATCTCGGTCCCATTTCCATAATAAATGAGCTGAAGTCGATGGAAAGAGACCCACTGAAAGGAGAGAATTAAGGCATCTCAATCAGTCAGCACAAGGTACAAAGCAAGAGATTCATGATTTGGTGGAAATTAGACGAAGAACATGTTCACGAACCAACAACCTTGTGCATCTTTCGTGTGTGCCAACTGCAAGTGTTACAAAAAAAATACCCTCTGAATAGAATCCAATGATAAAAACTGTTGAAAAAGGTGAGGAAACCACCAATAAGGCTAATGGAATCCAAGAACTGCACAAATACCAATGTGTGAATATATGTTTTTCCGTCGAACACAAGGGAAACCACCCAGTCAACGACCAATGATGAAAGTAGGGTGAGGGTGCATGATAGGAATTACAGTTTCATGTGATTCTAAGACAAACTAAGGGTATGGCCGACATGCAAAGTCAAGAGTTTTGAGGAGTGGCCGACATAGGTTGATAGAATTCCTTTGAACAAGAGCATGAGACATATGGAGGACTCCGACAACATAGACCCAATGATGAAACCATAAAATGGAGGAGGCATCAATGAAATTCTCTATAGGGATTGGAAGAGTAACTAGTCAGTAGAGAAGACTTTGTAATGAGCTCATCTTCCTAAGGCCATGTTAATCCAAAAATTATGATGATGAATGGACTCAATAACTTTTTTCTCTATTTAAAGGTGACACGACTTCTTCCAACACAAGATAATACTCCCTTCCCGCCCATCTTTTTTTTTTTTCATAGACAAATGAATGTTATGATATAGAGGAGGAAACGAGTGTCGCAAGTAAGAAAAAATAGTTCCAGTAGTGGAACATACCTATGCTCAATGCAGGGAAGTGCATGCGGGAGACAGACACTTGGAGGAATGTTCCCTCCTAGGTATAGGGTGTCAAATTGCGAAGGAGTTAAACAAGGCTCTGCTTGGTTGAGGATGCAAAACTGCTGAGGCAAATGGTTTATAACGCAAAGAAAAAACTGACTATAGGCTCAATACTGCAAGCAAGGGCATGAGGTGCAATCACAACTTAATGCCAAAAAATGTCATTTTTTATGTCTTTTAGTCTACTTAGTGTGAAAAAGGGATAAACTTGTGCCAAATAGACATCCTTTCAAAACCAATTTATGAGTGTGAAAGAGACAAGTTCACTCGAAAATATTTTCGCTTTTTGATAATGAGTCAGAAAAGAGCTTAACTAAGACTCATGACCTTTCAAGTCCAGTTTAACGAGTGTGAAAGGGACAAATCGCTCGACAATATTTTCACTTTTTAGATGAGTCAGAAAAGGGCTTAAATCAAACTCGCGACCTTTCAAGTCCAATTTAACGAGTGTGAAAGGGACAAATCACTTGAGAATCTTTTCATTTTTTATAAGAGTCAGAAAAGATCTTAAATCATACTCGTGGATGTTGTTCTAAGAAACATATAATGGGGGAGGACAAGGCTCCCATGTAGGACTTCTGTGAAAGGTCAAGAACTTACAAAGAGATGACACAAGCTTGGGAAAACCCAAATCTTTCCAAGTTCAGGAGGATAAAATACTTGCAGAGGTTACCTTATCTACAATATATCAAATAATGACCCTTATCTGGAAGGGTGTAGAATAAGGAATTTGAGGCTCTACAAGATCATTCCAATCAAAGGAAACCACCCTAGGACTTTGAGGGAGCATACTCGAAGAGAGTGGAATGCTCCCTAGTGAAGAAGGTATAGAACTAGAAATGCTAAGGACATGGTCGAAGGATGCATCACCCTCCAAAAGAGGAGTGGGATTCACCAAAGATTGCATTAAAAATGTCACTTCCTTAGGCTTGTCACTCTCTAAGAGAAGAGTGGGATCGACTGAAGATTGCATCAGCACGACCACTTATTCAACCATTGGTTAATAGGATGTGAGACAACAAGGTCAAGAGACACATCAACCCCAAAAATAGGAGTAGTGTTGGTCGAAGATTGCATCGACATGATCGTTGGTTGAATAAGATGTGAGACAACAAGGTCAAGGGATGCATCAACCCCTAAAGGAAGAGGGGTTTCAACCAAAGATTGCATTGGCATGACTGTTGTATCAACCAAAGAAGGTTGGGAAGCCAAAGACGACTCAGAACCCGAAGGGCCCCTAGGAAAGGACCACACATCTTGTACCACAACAGTCACAAGGCACCAATGAGTAAGGTGATCTCGTTTGCAAAGACTACAAAGAAACTTGGGCTTATGTCTTACACGTCTAGGCTTCTCAATTGTATGAATTTCCCCAACATGACTTGCAGTGGATGGTGACATGCTCCCAGCATGACTTGCAGAGGCTAGTAGTAAATCTCCAACTTGACTTGTAGAGGTTGGTGATGAATTCCCAACATGACTAGCAGAGGTTTGTGATGAATCCCCAACATGACTAGAAGAGGTTGGTGATGTATGTGCAGTGTGACTAGAAATGACTATATTTTTACCCCCAACATGACTTGCAATGGATGGTTGTTTGTCTTCAACATGACTATCAGAGGTTGTCGACCAATCTCCAACATGACCGACAAAGGTTGGTGATATAATGCTAGTATGTGACTGACCCTTACAAGATGAATTCGAGGAAGGTAGGGTCCAAGGATCACTAAAATAGGAAGTGCGGAAAGGAATGGACCTCCCTGTTGAGACATGCCTACTGGACATGGCATAAACATGATGTCTTTGTGCCGAGAAGTCGAAAGTACCCATAATGGAATAATACATTCTGACACCGATATTCTCAGTTGTCGGCTGAGAATTTTCGATCACAGGGATGGACGATCCAATAGATTCATTAGGACTAGAGCACGCAAAGGATAACTGATCGATCGTCATGATATTCCCTTCACGAGGATAGAAAAGAGTATGAAATACGGATGACATGATGACGATCATAGCATAGGTCCAATTGCGACCTAGTAACATGTTATAATCAAGAGGCGCATCAACTACCTCCACCTCCACCTCTACCGTCTTCCCACCTAATTGGACCAGAAAGGCAGGGAGAATACCATGAAGGTAGAAGGAATGACTTTCAAACACAGTCAACATGTTCAATGACTTGGAAAGATTCGAAGAACCGATAGCTTTCCAACAGACCAGGGACATCACACATGTAGCAACGCCTTCATCAACAACCACACATTTGATGGTATAATTTGAGTACTCCACGTGGATTTGGAAAGCCACATGGTAAGACAAGCGAGGATTTACATATGTGATGTCAAACTTGATAAAGTTTTAGCCACTGGGTTCTAGAGCTCCTAAAGTAGAGAGTAAGGCATTCCTCTGTGAAGGACACGTCTAGAGTACCTCCAAAGCTGACATCGCACAAGGGGTTTGACCCAAATCCTCAACAATAGAGTAATTCTAGGTGGATCTAGCATTTGGATTGTGGGTAGAGTGCTTAAGTACCCCTTTCGAAATATGAGGCGATGGCTCTAGTTTCTTAATCTGTAAATTCATCTATGGAAGAGGAGGAGGAGATTCTAGACTAGGAATAGCTTTTGAAGAGCTATAATCTTGAGATCGAGTGGCTACATGAACTTTTGCATCGAACATATTGATACATAAATGGTCGCCATCTTGAAAAGATGGGTGTTGACTCCCACTAGGCACATTTCCATCATTTGAGGAGCTTGAGGATAGGTGTTGATTATGTGGGAATGGATTTGTTAGCACGATCGATGGTAGAGATAAAATCCTTGCAACTTCTGCAAGATTGGGTCATAAATGGGTAAGGTGATCATCTGTGCAAATCTTACAGGGAAACTTCACCTTACATCTTTCTCGTTTTCCCTCTCCAACATTATTACCCGTATCATCATTATTATTATTGTCCTTGGGTTTATTACCATTTTTCCCACCCTTATGGTTATTACGTCCTTTCTTCTTATTCCCTCCTGGTTGCTGGTTACCATTTGGGTTGGTCGATGATTGCACAGAATGTACATCCGTTGACTGAGTGGGGTTGGAAGACATAGATGAAGCTGGTCCTTCTGTAGACTATCTTATAGACAACACTTTCAAATGGTTCGTCACCGAGTCTACAGACTTTACATTGGCGACACCTACAATTCCATTGACATGAGGTTTGGGATTTTTCCTAGGGTCGTAAGTAGACTGCTGTGCGTCATGAAGAAGGTGGTATAACATCCCAGACTGAGCATATCTCAAATCTAACTGATGGGCCCTAAAGATCGCTTCTTCCTCAGTGTTAACCTCGAAAGTAGCCACGTCCTTTGAGATAGGAGCATGAAAAGACTTAAGAAACCATTCTAAAAGAAAGTCTGGGGGTATAGGGGTCTTAATAAACCTCTTCTGTCTTCGCCACTCCTAGATATGGTCCGTGGTATGAGTGGCGGTATCCTGGCGTAAAGTTGAAAAATATTCTAGGCCAACATCATAACGAATGGGCAAATGGAATTGGTTAATAAAGACCATCACCAACTGACTAAAAGTCCCATATGCCCCCCTAGGCAGGTCAATATACCATTTTGCAACAACTCCAATGAGGGTGAGTTGAAATAATCTCAAACGAATAGAATGGTCATTAAGGGAGTTTGATGAGCACCAAAGGTGAAAGGTAGTAATGTGATCACCAAGATCCTCTCCATTCTTACCCTCGAACTTCAGGATGTTCGACAGAATCTTGGTGGGGATGGGGTGCCATGTAGGATCATGACTCACAGGATCATTCATTAACTTAGACAAGTTCGTCAGATTAAGCATGGCCAGAAAAGGGAGGTGGGGTTGTGACATCTGGCCCCAAGCTCCCTGGAAATATTGTGCTTAAGTAACTACAGGCCATCTAGAGTTATGGTAAGCACCATGGCCCTGTCCGGCATTATAAATCCCTCCTCCAGGCTGATTCATATAGGGTTAGCTGGGCATCATTCCAACAAGAATGTTCTATTGAGGGTTATATAAATTGGCCCCATCTGGATTGGATCCGGGTTCGGGGTTGCCCAAAGAGTGAAAATGACCTCCTCTGCGTTGGAATCCGAAGGATAGAGGTGGATTCATCATGCCAAAAGTATTGGTTAGAATATGCATTGAGGAGGTAGGGTTGTAGGATGAAACTTGAGTCAAAGCTTGTCTTCCAGATTGACTATTCCACCCAGAAGTAGGAGGATTGGACCCGGGGTTAAAATAAGGTATGCCTCCCATATTAGGAGTCATTTGAGGGATTTGAGATCCACCAAACAAAAAATGAGTGTAGGGAGGTGTACTTCCCCCAAGCCCAATGCTAGCATTAGGGCCAACAGCTGGGATGGAGTTCGAAAACTACGAAATGAAGTTGGGCATGCCATAACAAAAGGGACTAGAATCCATAGGGATGAAATGAACATTGTAGGATGGTGGGTGGCAAAGAGACCCAAAGGGGTTCAAGGTGGTAGCTTGAGCATTTACTAGAGGTCGGACCATAGTAATGATAGGTGCCTCCAGCACTACAACCATGGAGGTTGTAGGAGTCGAAGGGGTGCCATTAACTATAGTGGGTATGGGAGTCGAAGGGATCCCAAAATTATGAAGACTAGGTTTAGTGCTCATCCTTGTAGAATCACAAGTCTTATTAGTGGATGTGTGTGTACCACTCCTAATAACTATATGCCTTTTAGAAGGCAAAGACTCGAAATCCGGTGGTAACTATAACAAGCGACGGGACCGACGGGGAGGCTGGTCTGACTCCACGATGACTTAAGACTCTAAAGATAAAAAATATATCCTAAGGAAAACTAGTAATCAAAGAGCACACCAAAAGCCAAATGGCCAATATGCATGTGAACGGGGTAACGTGGCTGAGTGGCCTCCCTCCCTAAAGAAGGTATGTCTTGCCCAAGAGGGGCCTAAGACTCCCTACTAAATATCGTAGGTAACAAAATTATTTATAAGGGTCCTCATGGGCTTAACAACCAGTTGGTCAGATCCCCCCAGAGAGGTAATCATCCATAAAGGTTGTGTGTTGTCTGACCCTTATTTGACCCAGGGTACCTACATAATAACCCCTGCAAGTAACCTATGAGACACCTAAGTCAAGCAATTAATAAACCACTGTATAATCGATGCACAAGCAAGAAGTCGTAAGTCAGGTCCACCATATGGGCAGGGTAGAAAAGCCCAAAACCTTGAAAGCACCGCCTCTCACAAAGGTGAAGGCACTAGCAAGATCCCCATATAAGAATATATCCCCAAAAATATCTATGATGCTAGGAAGGTATCGGAGGGATATCCCTTCAACCAACCTCATTTGACCTCGTGATTAACTTCGGTGTGAGTGGAGCCTCCTGATCTTACCAATTATACAATGGATTTCTCCACTCCCTGTATCAGACACATATGTTGATTTAATTGCCTTGGAGAAGTTTACTCACAAAATCCTATTCCAAGGCACTAAATCCTAGGCTAGTTTGTGCACCCTAGAAAATAAAATCGTGACTAATAAATTTTAAATTATAGCGTTGATTTTATGGCCGTGATTACTAAAAAAGGTATGGTAGTTAAACTCATGGTGTTATGAATCTGCAAGAAGAGTAAATATGAAAATAATGCAAAGTCCTAACTTTAACTTTCAATGAATGATATGCTTCTAAAAACCAATGCAATTTTCAAATTCAACTCTGCAATTCTGAAGTAAAATGCAATCGTTCACTATATGCACTAAGATAATGATAAGGACCCACAAAGATAAAAAAATTCCAAGCAATGCAAAATGCCTATTTTTTTTTGTATTTTCAATATATCGAAACTGAAAATTCATGGGCTAAAAAGCAAGTTGATATATAGCCCTACTGTGTATAAAAAATAGATAACTCAAGCAGGATACCAACCAACAAAATACCCAGCCCAATGTGCAAGGACAATAAAAATGAAAAGATGAAGAGAAAGACTTCGCCCATAAATTCAACCAAAAGAGGGTTTCCTGTCATCCCACAAGCACTTAACATGAACTACAAAGACCCAAGAAGGCTCAACAAGCATCAAATCGCACCCAACAAACACCAGACCAAGCAAACAGAAAAGGAAAAGAGGTGTACGTGACTGTTCAGGAAAACATAGTGTATATATGCAGTTTGCAGTGAGACAACCAGTGTGTATACGCGATTGTCAAGGAAAAATGCACTTATATGCTTTAAAACAAGGCCAGATAAGGGAGAAAGGCTGAAAACTCAGACCCAGAGTGAACATGAGCTGTCAAGTAATGATACGACAAGAACCATAGTAGAAATGAGAGAAATATAAGGAGAAAAGTACTTCAAGCCCTAAGAAAGAAGATTCTTCCCCAGTATGGTCGCCAATTCTGTTACGAGGAAAATCTCTCTATGGCTAGGGTGAACCACAACAGATGGAAATGACTGCAAAAATTAACTCTATCCCAAAAACTTGCTATATAAACCAATTTGCGAGGAAGATAAGAAAGGGGCCTACCTTGTCCATATGTCCGATGAAGTTCACCGTTGAGCGCTTTGACCCAAAGCTTATGTACCTGCAACAAGTTATCAACAAACAAGAAAAACAAGAATATGGTGGAAATATAAAAGGTTATCACATTAAATAGCATAATCCATCAATATACATAACAAATACGCCCATGGATAATAACTCATATATTTGCAAGATATTAATTGCATGGGAAAGGAGTATTTCTATTAATAAATGATCAACATAAGTGAAATAATTATAGACTTTCTTGTCGGCATGGTTCAGAACCAAGAAACCAAGTTCCTTCCAGCTGGGCCTCCACCACTTCAATCCTCCACCAAACTCAAGCTCATAAAAGGGAGAAAATGAGGTTCTCCATCAATAAGGGAATAGCTTGGGGGCTGAACACTGTGTTCAGACTTAAAGGACAAAGGGATGCAGACTCAATATGAAGTAAATAATTTCTCCAGAGTAACTTTGCTCTCAAAGTTGAATTCTCTTCTCTTCTTTTTTCCATAGCTCGAAATTGGCCCATTTATAGACTTCAAAAAGGAACTGAAGGGCTGAGTCAAAGCATTTCTAGCATATGGAAGGCCAAGGATCATAGATCTCCTGTCGTGACATGGAAACTCGACATTTAATTTTTATTTTCTAGCACAAATCCTGATGTACACGGGCTGTAGTGGAGCAGCCTGCGTATACGCTTATTGTGTAGTGTGAAAGATGCGTACTAGTGGAAAAATTTGTATTTTTTCCTATGGATTTTATCAATAGGGAAGGTAAGTCTACATAGGGAAATGGAATAAGGCCCTCTCTGCAAGTTTGCATAAGGTGAGGCAAATCTTGCTCTAACATGCAGTAAGGTCATTTCACAGACTAGGAAGTTCGTCTTCTTTGTGATCCATGATCATTGTAAGTAGAAGGTCTCCGACACATTTGTAACATCTACATAGAGCCTCTCTTTGCAGCATAAGAAAGTTGGCAGAATTGTGGAAGAGTACAAAGACATCTTCTCGTCACCCACCGGGGTACCGACGCACTTCCAAGTCAAGCATCCAATTGATCAAACCCCCAGTGCACCTCTGACTAATGGACCAGTTTATCATCGCTCACTGATGGAAAATGACAAAATAAAGTGTCAGATCCAAGAGCTTCTTCAAAAGGGGAACATCAGACCCAACTCCTTCCCTTGCGGAAGCCTGATTGTATTGGTGCATAATAAATATGGGACCTAGAGGCTCTGCATTGATTATAGAGCATTAACAAAGTCACAGTTAGAAACCAGTACCTAATTCCCCGAATTGATGACCTTCTTGACCAACTAAAGGGGGCCAAGTTCTTCAACAAGATTAACCTAAAGTCTGGCTACCACTAGATTCCCATTGAACTGACTGATGTATGGAAGACAACTTTCAAATCTAAAGAAGGTCTCTTTGAATGGTTGGTCATGCCCTTTGGCCTAAAAAATGCACCAACAACTTTCATGAGGTTGATGGATGATGTATTGAGACCCTTCACCAACTCTTTTATGGTGGTATATTTGGATGACATCCTCATCTTCAACTAAACTTGGGAGGAGCAGATGCAGCATATTCAATAGGTTTTGAGCAATCTGTGGCAACACAAGCTATATGCCAACTTGGAAAAATGATCCTTTGGCATGAACATGGTCCAATACTTGGGCTATATTGTTGATGAACATGGGGTACACGTGGATCCATCTAATATCCAAGTCTTCCATGACTGGACATCCCCGACCACACTAACTGAGCTTCATATCTTCTTGGGACTTGCCAATTTATACCAACGGTTCATGTTGGGATTCTCCCATATCTCATGGTCCCTTATCCAAGTGACCAAGGGCATTGGCAAGGAAAATTTCACATGGGGGATGGCACAATAACATGCATTTGATGATTTGAGGTTGTTCTTGTGTTAAGATCAATTACTCTCCTTACCCGATCTGCAACAACCGTTTGATATTGAGACTGAAGCATATGACTATGATGTAGGTGTAGTTCTCACTCAACATGGTCATCTGATAGCATACCATAGTGAGACACTCTCAGATACTGTCCGAAAATACAATACCTATGACAGGGAAATGTATTAAATTTTACAAACCTTCCATCAATGGAAACATTACATTCTGGGAAAGGATAATTTCATCCACACTGATCACAATCCTCTACAATTCATACAGACACAGGGGAAGCTACAGAATGACAACCATCGGAATTGATCCACATACCTGTAGCAGTTCCATATAAACATCAAGTATAAGACAAGGCAGACAAATCGTGTCTCTTACTGCCTCAGTCGACCTCCCGTGGCTACACTCACCACCATGTTACATTCCTGTGGGCATGAGGCATCTGAGTGGCCCGAAATTTATCAGCAAGATCCTGACTTGGCCACCACCTATTAGCTCTTGGGTACATGCACAAATTTCACTGATTTTAACATTTAGGATGGACTGTTATGCTATCTGGGGAACCTCTGTGTTCCTGCAAGAGAGCGTACAAAGATGATTTGGGAGGCTCACTACAATCGAATGGCATGGAGAAAACTATGGTTGTTCTACAGAAACATTTTTATTGGCCAAAACTTCGATAGGACATCAACAAGCATATCAGATATTTCACTTCCTATGCTATTTCCAAGCCAACCATCAAGAAGAAAGGCTTTTACACCCCTCTTCCTACTCCTGAGAGGCCTTGGGAATCCATCTCGATGGATTACATGTATCAAATTCCATCCACCAAGCAAGGCAATGATTACGTATTTGTGGTGGTTGATTGGTTTTCAAAGATGGCCATTCTCACAACCTGCAAGAAGAGCATCACAATGACATATACTTCCCAGATCTTATTCAAATGATCATGGGTCCATTTTTGGATACCACAAACCATCATCTCTGATTGGGACAATAGGTTCCTCAACACATTTTGGTCGAGTCCCTGGTCACGTTTGGACACCAAGCTCACTAAATCCACTATTTTCCACCCTCAAACCGATGGCTAGATATAGGTTGTCAATCGGTTGATTGTGCACATCCTACGCATGCATAACTCTAAGTACCCAAACACATTGGATGAGAGTCTTCCCTATGTTCAACAAAACTACAACAAGGCTCTCCATAACTCCACCGACCATAGCCCATTTCAGGTGGGGTTGGGATTCCAACCCTTGGGTCCCATTGATGTTGCACTACCTCTTGCAACCACACAGACAAAATATTCCCATGGTCAGTCTGAGTCCAAAAAATCCACCTGATTCATTGAGCGGATTCAACACATACACCAACAGGTCCATGAGATTTTGTAGAAAGCCAATGCTAAGTATAAGCAACACCATGATCAACACCGAGTATTGCACAAGTTTCAGGTGGGAGACAAGGTTTGGTTACATTTGCAGAAAGAAAGCCTTACAAGGCCCCATCAAAAGCTTCGTCCAATTCACTATGGGCCTTACACTATCACCAAGGCTATGGGAGACAATGATTTTGTGCTCAAAACTACCCCCTTCCTTGGATTTAACCTAGTGTTCAATGTGGACCTCCTCCTACCATATTTTCCACCATTATTGGACACCTCAGATATTGCAGAACAATTGACACCAACATATCTCAACCATGACTTCATGGAACAAGCATCCACTGATTAGATAGTGGAAACAAAGGTCAATGGAACTCATGAGCAAAGGATCTAGCTTTATCGAGTTGTTAAGGCAGGGAAGCTCCTGCATCAAAGAAAATAGCTCTTCTAGGGAAAAATTTCGTAGAAATTTCCTCACCTGATGGGGGCACTCAACAAAATGGAGACCATTGCTTCTGAAGGGGGAGGAATGATCCAGGTGGATATTGGTGGCCACTCACCTATTCCAAATGGCTCCTTTTGACATTTTTAGTTTAATAAGTTCTTCTATAATTATTTGTAATTGTGGGTTCTACACTTTTGAGGCTATATGAATCCATACAAAACTTCCATATGGAGATTGGTGGTCACCCACCTAATCCAACTAGCTTATTTTAGAACTTTTTATGTCAGTACATCTTTATGTACTTCCAGGGCCATTCTGGGGCCTTAAAAAATGTTTTTTTGGCTTGCCATAGTCAAAATGCAGACGAAGTTAGAGTTTGATGGAATAATGTGTAGTTCTTGAAAATACCTTTTCAATGGGCTATCACGTGCCTAAAATGGAGGTCGTATGCAAAATTTATGACCCCGAGAAGTTGAGGTACCAACTTACCCATCGAGGCCCACATAACTTTTGGCGCTTCATCTTCTAGGGTTTGGTTTTTGGATGTCCAGGGTTTTGGAATTCATGAGTAATGTTAAAAAGGCCTCTGGAGCCTCATTGTAATTGTTCTTCTCAGGCGCATGTGCATAGCAGCCACATCTCTTCTCAGAGATAACTACCACCATTCGAACAAGTTGTTTTTAGTTGTGTAGTTTTATAGTTTAAGACTATTTTATTTATTCAATAGAATTTATTTTTCACTAGATATCTATTTTCGTTCTCTATATCTCTGTTTTATTGTATTCAATTTTTTATTCGTTTCATTCCGCTCATAAATCCATATTAGTGGTATCAGAGCAATATGCTCTTCATTTATTTTTCTTCATGCATGTCCCTGACAAGATCTTAGCACAAGAAGTTGGGACTCAAACCAATCGATCCTTTGCAATATTAGCCACGTCGATTCCGACAACAACCCATGGGGGACGAAAATAAATATTATGGAGGAGGAGATCCTTTTAAAATGTTGCTTGAGGAAGCCCTTGTATGACAAAGGAATGAAATGATGGAAAAATTTGCATAGATCCTTCTGCGACTACCCACATGAGACACATCTTCATCAAGAAACCATGTAATCCCATTCAAGGTACAAGTAAAATTTTATATTCCATTATTTGAAGGAATGATATATGCGTATGCTATAGATAAATCACTGAATATGATAGAAGGGTATTTTTTGGTCCACAATTTTTTCGATAGGGAAAATATTACTTTTTCACTCCTCAAGGCCATCCCCCATGTTAAGGACTAGTGGGATACTTACTCCGAGCAAAGAGTGATATAGGAATCTTCAATATTTGTGGTTTCCCCCACATGGTATTCCCTCAGGGATTCCATTAAAGAACAATACTACCTTTTTGGAATCTACGAGGACCAGTACAAAATATGGACCACCCTGCATCAGGAAAGGGACCATACAATACCATATTTCACAAATATTTTCCATACCCTGTGCACCAAATTGGGTACAAAGACTCTAAATGACATATGGTTCTCAAATACCATGACTGTTTGCATAGATCATAGATTCATTAAAAGAGAAATGGATTTTCTGGACATCGCATCATTGGGTACGACTTATAGATATCCTATCAAGATCAAGCATAAAATTAAGCAGAAGAGGCGAGCATTTGGATCTACAAACTCCTCACAGCTGAAGTAGGGAAAAGGCAGCCCCAACCCACAAAAAAAGAGACAGAGAAGATATGGCCACTCGTAGGACAACCAGTCCAAGCCACAACACAAGAAGGGTAATGAGAATTCGAAGAAGGACATGTGAAAGTGGTGTGAATACCATAAAATCCCTTGGCACAACACCGAAGAATGTCACTCCAAGAAGTCACTGGTGGTCGAGCTGAAAGCTTCTGAGTTAGAGGAAAATTCTGACTCTAAATCAATTCTTGAAGGATGGAATCAGATTATCGATGCTGAACCCAACACCACTATCACTACCACCAAATTCCAACCAAGCGAACCAAAAGAACTAGAGAAATGGGTACGTCTCTTTCACTCACATATGTGGGTAAAGGGGGCTCCACTTCATTTCATTGTCAATAGCAGCAGTAAGAAGAAATTGATCTCAGTAGAGGTCGTCAAGTGGTTGGACCTATCGATGACACCACACCTGCATCCCTACACCATCGACTAGGTTTTCCAAGGAAGATATCTTCGCATCAACCAACCGTGCCATCTACCCTACGACATCAAGACCTTAAAAGATGAGGTATTGTGTGATATTTCTCCCCTTGAAGTTTGCGATGTTCTTTTAGGAAAACCATATTTGTGGAAGTGACATGCTATGTATGAGTCTAGACCCCACAATGTTATTATTAATTTAGGTAGGCAATTGTACAAGATACCAGAGGTAGCGCCACCTACCACTATTTATTTAATCTTTACTAAGCAATGTAGTAAGGTCGTTTCACAGACCAGGAAGTTTGTATTCTTTGTGATCCATGCTCATAGTAAGAAGAAGGTCATTTCCACACCCGTGACCTCTACATAGAGCCTCTCTTTATAGAAGAACCAAGTGGACAGAATCATGGAAGAGTACAGAAACATCTTCTCCTGACCCACCGTGGTACCGACACACTACCAAGTCAAGAATCCAATTGAACTAACCCTCGGTGCACCTCTGCCTAATGGACAATTTTATCGTTGCTCGCTGATGGAAAATGAGGAATTCAAGCATCAGGTCCAAGAGATGCTTCAAAAGGGGCACATCAGACCCAAATCCTCCCCCTGTAGAAGCCCGCTTGTACTGGTGTAGAAGAAAGACGAGACCTAGCAACTCTACATTGATTACCTAGCATTAAACAAAATCACAATCAAGAATCGATACCCAGTTCCATGAATTAGTGACCTTCTTGACCAACTCAAGGGGGAAAAGATCTTCAAAAAGATTGACCTAAAGTCTGACTACCATGAGGTTCCGATCGAACCGACTCATGTATGGAAGGAAACTTTCAAATCTAAAGAAGGTCTCTTTGAATGGTTGGTCATGCCCTTTGGCCTAACAAATGCACCATAAAATTTCATGAGGTTGATGGATGATGTATTGAGACCCTTCACCAACTCTTTTGTGGTGGTATATTTGGATGACATTCTCATCTTCAATAGAACTTGCGAGGAGCACATGCAACATATTCAATGGGTTTTGAGCACTCTGCGACATCAAAAGCTATATGCCAACTTGGAAAAATGCTCCTTTCGCACAAACAAGGTCCAATACTTGGGTTACATTGTTCATGAACATGAGGTACATGTGGATCCAAATAATATCCAAGTCATCCTTGACTGGCCAGCCTTGACCACACTAAATGAGCTTCAGAGCTTCTTGGGACTTGCCAATTTATACCGATGGTTCCTATTGGGATTCTCCCATATTGCATGGGCCCTAAGCCAAGTGACCAAGGGAGGTGGTAAGTCAAAGTTCGCATAGGGGAAGGCATGTAACACCCCTATTTCCCCCAACTTGTAAATATAACTATAACTTTCCGAAAGACTATGGCAGACCGATTATGTGTGAATGTTGGATTTGATTAATCTTTTTGTTATAAAAGGTAATGTATGTATTTCTATTATTAATTGAAAATGGATAGTGTTGCATAACTATTGAAAGTGGGGGTTTTCCAAGATAGAACATGATTCTATGAGAGAAATGGGGGGGGAAACATAAATGGTTGGGATGACCCCCACCAAACCAATACCTCACTGGATTTAATTGCTCAGACCTGGAACAATCCTTTGACCTAGAAATGAATTACTAGTCAGGCCGGTAGTTGGAAGCATTCTCCTCAAGAGTTAATTAGGATATGGGGAAGAGTACCCATATGAGAAGGCTTCCATAACTAACCATGATCTGGGGATTCAGACCCATGCAACCTTGCTGAGGAAGGAAAGAAAAGAGGTAATTTTGGGGATAGAGGAAGATCTGTGAGGAAGCATAGTCGAGAGAAAAATCTCAAGAAGAGAAATGAGCGCTAGTAGCTCTCTGGCTCATGGGAGAACTAAGAAACAAGATCGTTCTAGGTGCAAGAAGTTTCTAGAAGTGTTTTTAGTCCAAGATGATAAATGGGGCTGACGAGTGACTGTGGAAGTACTCGTGCAGACCCCCTTGCTTGGTACAAAGGAAATCGATTTCCAAGCTCCTGTGGGAGGAGGAGAGTAACCTTCGTCCTTGACTGTCACTGAGCAATAAGAAAGAGTCTCTCTCAGAGAATAGTGGTCTAGCGAGGGGGTGGATAGCAGTAAATATGTTCAGGAGTGGCTGTGCCTATAGTTGGGTGGAAACATGCACCCCTTTTAGCAGTCGCTTCACGATTTATGGTTTTTGATAAGTATTTTCGTACTCTGTGTACTGAAATGGAAATGATGATTGAATATATATATGTCTATGACTAAGTTCTGTATTGAATGATTGAGGTAGAAATGTGCATTGTCTCTCTGTGAACCCATGCTTTTGAATGTTCTTCTATTTTCCTCAGCTTAGCAACTAAAGAGTTATGGGACGTGAGTTTGCAAGAGAGTCGACGTAGGATTAAATGGAATTATTAAGTCTTTCTGACCTCTCGAATCTACCTTCGAGGGAATACCAAGTTCAAAATCTATGGAAGGAGGGTGCCTCCTTCAGACCCTTCACCTGTGTGACCAAGGGCTCATTCCCATGTCCTTCACCAATTCATAGCTAAGATATTATCATGTAGCCCATGAGAATTCTCAGAGGACCCATATGACCAAGGTTTGAGAACTCTGCGCTAGGCCCAAAAGGAGCTAAGCATTTTTGGCTTTGGAACTCCGAGAGTTTGGAATTCCAAAGCATTATGACCTTACCATTTGCAAAATGACTGAAGGAAAATTATTATTACGGTTACCGATGAGGCTGACTGATGCCTGGCGGTTTCCCTAACTATGGAAGATAGAACCATCCCACCATTAAACCTTGACCCATTTACCAATCTTGAAGTGATGTGAGCCACAAATTCGAGGGTATTCAAAAGCCTCCCTGACCATTGGATCTATGCCGCAGTCAGTCCAACGTTGGCTGCTTTGGGAGAATGAAGGTGTCATAATGTTGAAATCCCCAAATGATGGAGTGGAAAACCAATGTGAGCCATTGATCTAAGGATCCTTCGAGACCCATCCCTACCATCCAATTGACTAGATAAAGGACAATGTAAAATAAAATGGCAAAACCATAATCTGTGAGATTCAACACGCTGATGAATGAGGATGTCACCGAAGTGCTGAAGGCCAAAGTGACATGGTCTGCCGACGTCATTGAGGGTAATGTACACCCATAGTAGGGGCGCTACGTGTTTCCCCAATTCATGAATTTCATAGATCTTAGGAGTCAAATAGACCATAACATGTGTCTCCAGTTGATTGGGCCATGTGTCTCATGTATCCCCTACCAAATGTCACCCATTGGACCTACATCGTGGTCAGTCCAACGCTAACCACTTCGAGAGAGAAAATAAAATGCATGGCCAAACTTCCGAATGCCGAAGTCACGAAGCGATGAGGATGATCAATCCAGAGAATCTTTGGGACCTCTCGTGACCATTCAATCCAAAACGTGGTTAGCCCAACAATGACCACTCTGAGGGAAAGGAGGAAGTGCCATAGGGGATCCCCCAAATGTCGAAGTTACAAAGTGACGAAGGTCATAGATCAATGGGTCTATGTGGACACATTTTGACCATGATATTTAAGGGTGTTAGAAGGCTAACAATTCAGTGTGACGTGTCATAGTGATTTCATCTAGGGTGACGTGGACCCACGATTGACGCGCCATGTGTCCCCTGGATTCACATGTTTCACAAACCTTGTGTGACCATTAGAACATGACACATGTCACCCACTGTAGGGGCCATGTGTCATCTCTTACTTGCCGCGTGTCACCCTTGGAACATACTTGCTTGGTCCATTTGGCGGGTGGAGTACTCAGGACCCATCCGTCCTTGCCTCCATGACTAATATGTCACCACATGCGAGGGTGGACCCTTCGGGAGCTCGGGACTTCGGGGATCCAGAGGTTTGGGATGCAGTGTCATGGATAATATGAAAGTCCTGAAGGCCTGAGCCACGTGGTGATATTTCGGGCTCCTTCTGGAGTTTGGGAACTCAGGACTCGGGAAGACATGCATGCAGGAAGGAAAAAGTGGTGTTCAACACCGGACGCCGAACTCCCCTCTATCCTGTGTGTTAAATAAGGATCAAGACCCACCGTTGGATTGGACGGTGGATGGAATTTTCCCATGGATGTAGGAACTTGGGGGATGATACGAATGAGGGGGACCCACGTGGGCACAATGTGGACCATGAATGATAATGCTTGAAGAAGTTCGGTAGGCCTTAACTTGCGATCCAGAACTCAGTTTTGAGTCTGGTAGCAGTCGTTAGGAAGCTACAGATGAGTAGAAGAGGATGGATACCTAGAAGAGATGATTTGGGATGATTAAAGTAAGTGAAATTTTGATTCCCCATCTCTAGAAAGGGTACTTAGGGGTTGGGTGTGTTACAAATTGGTATCAGAGAAAGAAATAACACTTGGCCTACTTGGGCTCATGAACGAGATGCATAAAAATATTATTTGAAGACTTTTAGGGGTGAAACCCTATATTACCCCTTTCCTAAGAAGTTTATTTAAACCTCTACTGAAGAGATGAATGAACTATCTTCTGTTGATTATATATTTTGCAAAATATGAACTATGTGCTTTTCATAAACTAGTATATCATTAAATAACATAAAATGTTTTATCAACACTCAAGCAGTTAATGTACCGTAGAAAAACTACAGTATAAATAATGGTGACACACCAAGAATTGGGGGAAATCTCCACAATAGAGAGGAAGAATTTGGTGAGAGGAGGGTGGTGGAAAGCCCTCCGCATTTGGATGAAACCGTAAGAATCCTCATGGAAGAATTACAGAGTTGTAATGCCAACAATGAAAGGATGATAAAAGAGCAGGAAAATAAAACTAAAATTAATGCAGTCTTACTGCAAAGCTTATCATATATAGAAAGACATCTGCAGCATGGACTGACAACCAGTCATGTGGACAAAAATAATTCTAAGAAAACTCAGAGTCCACTTGAGATACGAAAGCATGGCACTGAAAGTGGTCACAAAAGGAGAAGCACCTCAAAGAAGGCCCAACATAGAGCCAAGAGACATTCATTGTGAGAATCCTCAGGTGAGGAAAATGACAACTTCAAGGGATATCCTAGTAGAAAAACTAATTCACATTCCCAGAGGAGAGGAAAGAAGAGGAAAGATTCCAAGAGTCATGAACCTGAAGAATTTAAGAAATCCAAAACACCCACTTTTGATGGAGATATTAAGAAGGGGGAAGATGCAGAAGTTTGGCTTCTTGGCTTGAAGAATTACTTCAGAGTCCATGACTACTCTGAAAATATAAAGGTTCGAATAACCATTTTTAACCTAAATGGAAAGGCCTCCATTTGGTGGGAGGACCTTAGGAACGTGAAAGGAATCCATGAGAAGGATCTGTCATGGAAACAATTTGAGAAATACTTCAAGAAGAAGTATCTATCAGACAAATACTTTGATGGGAATACCAAGGAGTTCTATGAACTCAAGTTAGGAAAACTCACAATAGATGAATATATCAACAAATCTCTTGAGATGATAAGGTGTGTTCCCTACATAAAGGATGAAAAGGTAAAGATGCAACAATTTGTTAGTGGATTACCTTAGTCCTTCAGGGAAATAATTGAATTTTATGAGCCAAAGACCTTAGAAGACACTATCCACAAGGCAAGGTATTTCTATGAGCAATTCAAGAATAAGACATAACCTCATGAGTACTAGAAGAAGAAACATAATCTGGGTTTCAAGAAGAAGGGGTTTAAACCCTCAAGATTTAAGAACCATGGGAGAGGTCCTAAGATGATCCTTCCTACTAAAAGTGTATATCAACAAAATTTCCCATCTTAGAGTGGAAATAAACACAAAGAGAGAACCCTTGAAATGTTGGGGGTGTGGAGAAGAAAATCTATTGAGGGACTTCCCACATAGGCAAAAAAAAAATAGGAGTGTCTACAATGTCCAAGAGGCTACCATATTCAATGATGTGGCTAGGAGCATGCCACAAATATATGCAAGCTTGGATAATAGACAAGTTGACCACCAAGATTCAGTGGTGGAGATGGAAGGTATGATTTCCAACCATTTAGTTTCCATTTTAATTGACCACGGTTCTAATTTGAGTTATGTTTCCCCTCAAACTATTGAGAAATGTAAATTGGAGCAAGTTAAACATGTTAAATCATGGTTGGTACAACTAGCCACTGGAAGAAAAAGAAAATTAACAGAGGTCATACCAGCATGCCAATTCATTCTAAATGGATTACCCACCCAAGAAACCCTAAACATACTTCCTTTAGGATCTTATGAACTGCTGATTAGCATGGACTGGTTGGCTTCCCATAAAACCAATTTGGACTGTTACAATAAAACTTTGGAGTGTGAAGATAATGAAGGGAGAAAGATAACCCTACAAGGGATTCAAAATCCTGTCTCGGTGAGACAAATATCGTCCCTTCAAGTAAAGAAGTATTGCATAAAATGATGTTCTTTTTATTCAATGCAAGTGTTGAACTCTATTGATAATGATAAGCCAAGACTAGAAGACCATCCCATATTTAGAGGTATAAATATTTGTTCCCAGAAGAGGTACCATGTCTACCTCCAAGAAGAGATATTGACTTTTCAATAGAAATTGCACCAGGAGCGGTGCCAGTGTCTAGAACACCCTATAGAATGAGTACCCCAGAGCTATTTGAGCTCATACTATAGCTAAAGGAGATGTTGGACAAAATATACATTCAGCGTAGTGTGTCTCCATGGGTAGCACCAACCTTGTTTTTGAAAAAGAAGGATGGCACACTCAGGTTGTGCATAGACTATAAACAACTCAATAAGATGAACATTAAGAATAAGTATCCCTTACCCATGATTGATGACTTGTTTGACCAACTAAAGGGTGCTACGATTTTCTCCAAGATTGACTTGAGGTCTGGATACCATCAGGTCTGAATTAAGGATGAAGACATCCACAAAAAAACCTTTAGGAAAATATATGGTCACTATGAATTTGTGGTGGTGCCATTTGGGTTAACGAATGCACCAACCAATTTTATGTGCTTAATGAATAATGTACTCAATAAGTTCTTGGATATATTTGTGTTAGTTTTCATTGATGATATCATAATCTATTCTAATAATAGGGAAGAGCATGAAGAACATCTCAAGTTACTGCTTCAAGTGCTAAGAAAACATCAGCTCTATGTTAAGTTTAGTAAGTGTGACTTTTCCCTGAAACAAGTCCTTTACTTAGGCCATGTTATTTCTGAAGGAGTGGACTTTTATCCTGACAAGATCAAATACACTATGGATCAGCATACCCCAAAGGATGTATCTGATATCATATCCTTTATGGGCCTAGAAAGATACTATAGGAGGTTCATAAAGGGATTTTCCAATATTGGTTGCCCAATCACCTCCCTTCAGAAAAAGGGAATTAAATTAATTTGGACATTAGAATGTGAAGAGAGATTACAAGAGATGAAATACCTTCTAACCAATGAACCTATGCTGAAAATTGCATACCCAAACAAGGACTTCCTTGTGTGTAAAAATTCCTGCAAGGAAGGACTCGAAGGAGTCCTTATGCAAGAAGAACATGTAATTTTCTACGAATCTAGAAAATTGAATGAGAATGAAATGAATTATGTGACCCATGATATAGAATTGGTTTCCATAGTACATGCTTTAAAAATGTGGAGGCATTAGCTCCTAGGTAGGAGATTTGTGCTTATGACATACCATAGTGGGTTGAGATATATGTTTGATCAACCAAAACTCAATGATAGACAAGCTGGATGGATGTATCTCCTTAGTGAGTTTGTTTTTGAAATCAAACATATCAATGGAAAATAAAATAGGGTGGCTAATGGCCTTGGTATTTGTAAGTACTTGTGAATCATACATCAAGGAGAAATTCAAAAGTGCACAAGAAACAAATGCATTTTTCAATACTGTGAAATCATACTTAGAGAAAGAGCCCACGAGACTAAAGTATTAAGGTTATCAATTGCTAAATGATGGCCTACTAACTTACAAAGGTAGGTTGTACATTCCAAATTGTGACGACTTGAAGGGGCTCATAATGGATGAACTACACAAAAGGCCATATACTGGTCATCCTAATTATCAAAATATGATCACAACCACTAGAAAACTATTTTATTGGCCTGTACTGAAAAGTGACATAGTTGATTACTTAGCTAAGTGTCTAGAATGTCAGCAAGTTAAGGCAGAGCACCGACATCCAGCAGGGCTGTTTCAGCCCCTACCAATCCCAAAATGGAAATGGGAAACCATCTCCATGGATTTTATCACAGGGTTACCAAGATCAACCAAACATAATGATTCCATCATGGTACTTGTGGAAAAACTGAGTAAGGATTATCACTTCATTCTCGTCAAATCAACTTGCAAAGAAATAGATATTGCCAGTATTTTTATGAAGGAAATATTTAGACTACATGGCATGCCTAAGGAAATCATATCTGATAGAGATACAAAATTTACTTCAAACTTTTGGAAATATTTGTTTGCTGGTTTTGAAACTAAATTTCTATTTAGTACAACCTATCATCCTCAAACTGATAGAAAGATAGAGAGAGTAAACCAAGTGTTATAAGACATGTTAAGGATGCATGTAATGCATCAACCTAATAAGTGGGAAGATTACCTACCACTGGTATAATTTACCCACAACAATGGCTATTAGGAGTCATTAAAGATGAGCCTTTTTGAGTCCCTCTATGGTAGACAATGCAATATTCCAAGAAATTGGGATAACCCCGTAGACAAAATTACAATCGGGCCAGATATGCCGAGGGAAATGGAACAACAAGTAGTTATGTTGGGCGTAGGCCTATTTTGAGGAGATGCTATTTTTGGAGGAAAAAACCAGAATGAGAAAAGTACAGTTGGAAGGAAAAGAAGCACGTGCAAGGAAAGCATGCATGTAGGGAAACCTCACCACATTAGGGTTAATGTTTTTGTAAGAGAATGTAACTATTGTTGAGCTGAGAATTATTATATATAAGTACCTATGAGGTCTAGGAAAGGGATAGAGAGGAGAGAGAGAAGGTGGAAAAGTTTTGTAACGTTTGGAGAAGGAAACTACTGTAATATTTGAAACCATTTTTGTAAGTTGTTGAGCTATAGGAGAGTCAAAAAATTCGATCCCGAGGGTGAGATTGTAGGTTGAGGATCTTGGTGCGATCTAGTCAGTCACAAAGGGACTGTGGAGCCTGCTTTGATTGTAAGAGAAAACAATGTAGTGCGCACGACACCATATATTGCAGAACCATAATAAAAGAGCCTAAGCAACCAAATATTTTTGGACATAGCCCAAGAGGGGGTGAACCATGATAGAGCATGTGTTATGTGAATTTCTATTTTTAATGTCTTTCTCTCAATGATTACATCTTAAAATGAATGTCTTGATGAAGTAGTTAGATCTGTTGATTTACATGCATTAATAAAACATGACAGAGTGTTTAATATAGATGGATAATAGAGTAAATAAATGAAGATCACAAAGTACAATCCCATATCCCCACTCTTTCCTAGACTGCAAGCATATGAGCATTGCAGTCACCCATAGAACTATCTTGGGTGAGACCGTGAAGTACACTTTGGGTGTTGTGTTTCCTTCTGGTTTACCAAGAGGGTCGATAGTTTTGGAGGACTTTGTTGGAATCTTGTTTAGATTTGAACCTGGGTAAACCCAAGAAGTAGGAAGAGAGAGTAGTAACCAACAAATGGTTCTTTTGTTGGCTGTAACTACATGGGATTGAGTGAGTGGGATCCGTGAAAGAATCACAGAGAAAATGAACATATAGAAGGGAATTTTCAGACCATGGAATCCAACGAAGGCAAATATCAAAAGATGTTTGAAAATAAAGGATATTAAGTTTGCGTAGAAGGAAAACAAAAACCCTAAAATAACACCACGAAAATATTTGGACAAGTATGTGTTTAGAGACTTGAATGAAGTCTTTTTCTGTGATTTCCCTCATTTGTTACAAGAGTGGATATTGAGGTTGAAAGACAACCAAGCCACAAATTGGATCAGATAGTTAGAATGGAACCCTGTGGAGATCACACAGTTACAACAAGTTGATAACAAATTCATGCAAGCAGTATATTTCTAGCTAGAAAGTATTGTTGTAGGACTTATCACAACATTTACAGTAGATACTGTGAAGTATTTTAATGCAGCAGAGAAAGAGGTTCTAATAGGACCGTGAGGAAGGTATATTAGATCGTTGTATACTTCCATAAATATCCTGATGTATAAAAAATGTGTAATGACTATGGCATCAAACAACTTAAATCCCCTATGTGCATGGGGGAAGGGGGGAAGCACTGGCAAGAGATGGAGTAATGGAGGAAGAGATGGATAAAGGAAATAAGGAGGAGGCCTTGGACCCAATCATGACCGAGGAAGATCAGATCAAGCAGATCATGGAAACAACTGGAAAAATGTGTAGTGGAGTATGCTACCAATATAAGTTGAATAATAAGAAGAGAGCCATAATAGAGAGAGAGGGATTGGCAAGTGATGAAGAAGAGGTAGAGGATCTTCGGGCTGTGGAGAAAATTGAGGAAATATTGCACACAACTTATGAAAGAAAGAAGAGAGGTCCAAGGGAAAGAACATAAGGAATAACTCATATCCATGTCAGTTTTAGTGTGGAACCCATAAAATCATGTGCGACTAATACACTAGAAAGAACACCACCGTTTAGACAACCACATTTTAGTGGAAGAAAGACAACACGAATTGCACCCAACCAAGGAGAAGCAACTGAAGGAGCTAGTTCAGGAAGTAGTAGTCAAGTATCAACACCGTGTGGAGGTCGTAGTTCATCACCCTTAAAATTGGTAGGACATGATCCTACCATCAGGTTACCTGAATTCAAGGGAGAGGCATTAGAGGATCCTGAAAAACACTTTTTTATATGTGAGAAGATTTGGGAAGAAAAGAAGATCATAGATGAGGATACACAACTTTTTTAGTTAGCTATTATGCTAAGAGACCGCACACTAGATTGGGACATGAGCTTAGCTGTAAAAAATCCACTAGGAACAACAAGGATGATTGTAGATATCAAGAATCTATTGATAAATGAATTTCAGAAACCTAGTTCAGAAGATCAGTACATGAATGAGATGATTGAGATTAGACAACAACCAGGAAAGTCTTTTTAGGAGATTGATCAGAGGTTCAAACTACTAAAGGGAAAATTGAAGTATGTCATGATAGATATGCAACATAGACATCTCTTTATGAATTCACTGCTACCACGCCTAAAATACCCTTTGAGGCAACCAAAGTTTCAAACTTAGTAAGAGGCTCTACTTGAATCCCTACAATTCAAAGAGAACCGGTACTAGAAGACAGATCTAGAAATAGAGGAGTTGAAGGAGGATATGAAGAACCTCACATTTCAATTGAACCATAATAGGAGAAAAGAGAAAAGAGAAGTCGTTTGGTGTACCACATGTAGGATGGAAGGACACCACAAGAATGAGTGCCCAAATTTCCCATAGTACATGGAAACAGGGATACTAAACCCTTTTCCAACAAGAGGACTATGGTGCGAGATCTGTAAAACACATGGACATGATCCATATCATTTTCCAATGATGCAAAATTATCAGACAATACCTAAGAGTTCATATTGAAACTTTTGCAAATCAGTGGGTCATGATGACAAAGATTGTAGGAAAATGGACTTGATGAGGGAAATAATGTCAGACACCTATAGGGTGCAGGCATAAATGATGATAGGGAAAGATATACCTTAGTTTAACCAAGTTCCACCTCCATACAACACTGTGAAACCTCAGTATAATAATGTGCAACCACAGTATAATCCCACGTAATATACTCAGGTGCCTCAGTACAATGCACCGCAATGATATAGAGGTGGATACAGAGGTGGAGGATGAGGTAGAGGAGGATTTGGAAGAGGTATAGGTCTAGTAGTGTGCCACAACTGCCAAAAACTAGGACACTATGCAAGGGAATTTCCATTGCCACATGTGACATGTATGTATTTTCACGCAACAGACCATGACACAAAGGAATGCCCAACATAGTTATGCGTAGAGGAGCTAAGACACGAGCTAGCGTAGTATGACAAGATCCAGCACAACACCAATGGGTGAAGAATAATACTGAACCACAGAGACAATTTGATGCAGGGAAAGAAAAATAAATATTCAAGGAGGCAAGACAAGAGTTCTGCAAGAAAGATGTTGCATCTACATCAACTGCGCAACATACTTAGAATGTACCAATGTACGATATGACATTATCAATGCACCACACCAATGAAGTACCACCTATATCAAAAGTAAGTACCATAAGGAATTTTCTACAATCCTGTGTTAAGCTACTTAATGACCAATCATTTGTTAAGGTTTTGCAAAAGATGTTATAAAAATGTAACACAAAGGTAGAGGGGAAGCTAGAAAAAAAACAAGTCAATCACCTCCATACAAGAAGGAGGAAAAGAAGGCAATTCAGACTGAATTCCAACGTTGAAGATTTCAACATGGGGAGCATCATACTATATTTAGGCTCTGATTTAAATATGTTACCCAAGAAGACATGGAAGTGTGTGGGAGAGCCCATACTAGGCTATTCAACTGTCCAATTGAAGCTATCAAACAAACACAAAGTTCTACCAATCGAAAGGATTAAGGGTGTGATAGTAGATATGAATGGAGTGTGAACTAAAGCAGACTTTGAAGTAATAGAAATAATATATGGTACAACACCTTATCTAGCATTGCTTGGCATGGATTAGTAATTTGATAGCCAAGGAATAATCAAATTGAAGACAAGGAATATGACATTCGAATCAGGAGAATACAAAGTCATTGCACCATTAGATCCATCAGAAGGAGAAATGTTTGTAGAACCCACTTGCTAAGATTTGGAGGAAATCAACCAATTATAAAGAACCATCGCACAAGAAGAAGATTATGTCAACCCAACTGCAGATGTAGTACTCAGCTGGAGGAGCATAACATCATGTGCTTCTGACTCAGATATAGGGTTGGAAAATTGGCAGCAAAGATTACATGAAGTATCCACAAGAAGGTGCGCAAGAATAGACCGCACAGTAATATGGGTGGGTACATATATAAGAGAAAATCCCAGTTTTCATGGGGTGAATGACTTAGAATAATTTATAACAAGATACGAAGATGAAGTGTTAGAGAATCAGAGGCTCTTATCCCTAGACATTACACTTAAGGAAACACTTTCAAGATGGCGGGGTGCGCACAAAGAGACAGTTAAAGAATGGTACCAATGTAAGCGACTATTGCACATTAGATTCAATGCAGAGCAGGGGAGCACTGAGATGCAGAGGTATGATGGACATGGGACACTAGCATAACACTTGGATAAGTGCAGAACACTATGGAGGATGACACCACTAGAGGAATGGCCTCATCACTTCATCCACACATTGGAAGGAATTCCAACAAACTCGTATGGAGACCATGAGTTGTGCAGAGGCACTAGAGAATGGAAAGCATTACAACATAATTTTATAGTCACTTTCTCATTTGAACATGAGAACCCCAACATGGATTTATCACTCAAACATATAAGAGGGGTAATATTTGTTGATGAACCATAGGTTGATCTTATAACATACTATCAACAATAGAGCAGACAAAGAGTTAAGGAACTACTGTCATTCTATCATGTGGAAGAAGAAGCACCAGATGAAGATGACTTGCGCAACATTCATATTACAGAAGTTGAAGGTGAAAGAGAGGTGGAAGGTCCACCTCTAGAATCAGAAGTGTTTTCTACATCGATCAAGGTAAACAAAGTCAACATTGGGACAACTAATAATCCCAAAATGGCCAACACTGGAGACTACTAGATTAACAAACCATGGAATGAATAACAGAGTTACTGCGAGAGTACAATGACCTATTCCCATAAATGTTTATAGAGATGAAAGGAATAGGAGGAGATCTAGGAGAGATGAAGATACCTCTCAAACCTAAGGCTAGATATGTCAGATAGAGACCATATAGAATGAATCCCATCTATAAGGAGAAATTGATAGAATGTTAGAAGCTAGAATCATAGAACCAGTGGAGGAATTTGAATGGATAATCCCTATGGTAGTGCAAGAAAAGAAACAAGGAGGGACAAGGATTTGAGTAGACATGAGGAAACTGAATGATGCTTTCCTACATGACCCTTTTCTCACCCCTTTCACAGATGAGGTATTAGAGAATGTGGGAGGCCAAGAGGCCTACTCATTTACAGATGGATTCTCAGGTTACCATCAAATAAATATATCCCCAAAAGACGGGTACAAGATTTAATTTTCCATAGAATGGGGATCCTATGAGTACACAATCATGCCTTTTGGGATGAAGAATGCACCATCTATATTTTCAAGGGTTGTAATAGCCGCATTTACGGAGTTCATACATCAGTTTTTAGAAGTGTATCTAGATTATTGGAAAATATATAGCGTATCAAAATACCATGTGGAAGTGTTAAAGTTGATGTTGGAAAGATGTAGGCAGTGTCAGATATCATTGAATATGAAGAAGTGCATTTTTGGGACACCTTTTGGAACACTGTTAGGCTTTATAGTCTATAAACAAGAGTTACTTGTGGATCCTAATAAGATTGCAGTCATTGTTAATTTACCACCACCCAAATCGGTATGACAGTTGATAGAAACATTGATACATACAGGCTACCACATAAAATTTATAAAAGGGTACGCACAGATCACTGTGAAAATGGAGAAACTGTTAAAGAACGATACTAAATTTCAGTGGAATGAGGACTATCAGCAAGGTTTGGATACTCTAAAAGAAAGAATGGTCACAACACCAATTCTATCATTTCCAGATTGGGAAAATACATTCCATGTGCATGTAGATGCATCAACTATAGCACTCAGAGAAATTATGGTGTAGCCAAGAGAAATATATTTGGATCATCCTATCACATTTTCTAGAAGAAAAATATCAGAATCAGAGCATAACTACAATACTACAGAAAGAGAAGTCCCAACTATGGTCTATGCACTTCATAAGTTCAAACATTACCTACTGGGAAAACACTTTAATATGTTCACATATCATTACGCACTCAAATGCCTTGTCAACANTTATATGGATACTTTTATTTCAGGAATTCGATTTTGAATTGATAGTCAAACTAGGGAAGCTGAATGTAGGATCGAATCAATTGTGAAGGGTAACCAATGGAGAAGAACCTAACAACTTGTAAGACATATTCCCTAATGCGTAGTTATTTTTAGTCCAAGTAGTTGATGAATATTTTGCTGACATCATTGAATACTTGAGTACAGGGACTACGCCACAAGAGTTTAACACTGTGCAGAAGAAGAATCTGATAGTCAGAGCCATGGACTATAAACTTATTTCAGGACAGTTATACAATATGGGAGCCAACAACATTTTGAGAAGATGCATCCTGGAACATGAAAATGCTAGGATTTTGGCAGAATCCCATGAAGGAATAGATGGAGGACATTATGCAAGAAATGATACCGCACAGAAGGTATTGTGCATAGGCCTATGGTGGCCAACAATTCATAGAGATGCTAAGGACTATTTCTAGAGATGTGATGTTTGTCAAAGGTCGGTAAACCTAACATATGGGATGAGATGCCCCTAAGACCACAAGTAACGTTGTAGGTATTTGAAAAAGTATCAATAGACTTTGTGGGACCAATTAACCCACTAGCAAAGAGGTCAAAAGCAAGTTATATCATCACTGCGACATAATACCTAATAAGATGGGCAGAAGCAACACCAGTAAAAGGTTGTAGCACAGAGAGAACATCAAAATTCTTATTTGAAAAAGTGATCAGTAGATTTGGTTGTCCAAGGGTTTTGATGAGTGACCAAGGCACTCACTTATCAACAATACTATCAAGGCTATGACTGAGGAGTTTGAAGTCTACCATCAGAAGAGTAAAACATACCATCCTCAAGAAAATGGAACAGTGTAATACTTCAAAAAGATCCTAGAGAATGCCTTCACAAAGATATGCAATGTCAACAAGGATGATTGGAATTTGAAGATATGAGCAGTATTATAGGCATATAGGACTACATGCAAAAAGATGACATGACAAACACCATTCAGGTTGGTGTATGGACAAGAAGCAATAGTACCATTAGAATTTTTGGTACCCAATTTGCATGTCACGACAATTACCAACGTGACAGAAAGAGGCGCAAAGAAGGAAAGGTTGAATCAACTAATGGAGATGAAGGAGGATAGGATTCTAATGGGATTTGATCAGGAGGTATAGAAAGAAAGAGATAAATCTTGGCATGACAAACATATTAAGAGGAAGAATTTCAAGGAAGGAGACCTAGTCTTGCTCTATGAAAATAAATTTTTGCAACATCCTGGTAAGTTAAGAATGCATTGGCTAGGGCCCTATGAAGTAAATACTATCACAGATGGGGGATCTGAACAACAAAAATATATCGTAGGAGCAAAGCTGAAAGGAATGATCAATGGGAGTCAACTGAAACTATATAGGGACAATTGACCTCCTAGCACTTCAAACTTATAAGCGCAATAATAAAGCATGTACATAGTGTACTATAGTAGAGGTTAAGTTAAAATAATAATAATAATAATAATTATATATATATATATATATATATATATATATATATATTGGAAAATACAACACACAACACAAAAGGGGACTCAGTGCGAAGAAATAAAAAAATGAATATCCACGCGCAATATACGGGCGATACACTGTGCATTAAGGAAAGGATACAACAATAATATGCCACGTACTTGAGACACTCAAAGAGATGTAAAAGGGACGAACGATTTGATAAATAAAAAATATGAAAAATGACGGTTACGGTAAGAAAAAGTGTAATTACGAAAAATGACAGTTACATAAAAGGGCGCCAACTGGCAGTATTTATGAAATTTAATGGAACGTACGCAAACAACTCAATCACATTAATTTCAACCAAGAAAGATTATTTGAGAAGCTTCACAACATTGATGAAAGGATATATATAAAGGAGAATGCGGGAAAAATATAACTTATTCTGAAATTCCAAAATTACGGAGATAGAGAGAACACAGAGCACAAGCGAATAGACAAGTCCACAGTGTGAAGTAGTTGAAGAATTGGGAGAAAACCAACCAGGACCCACGATGGCACCACCGAATATTGGCGCGCCGATCCAAGCAGTGAGGAAAAACCATAGCAGGGTTAGAGGGCCTCAGGAAACTAGCGAGGTCGAGCCATAAACCACACAAAGGGGGAATTCATTGATGTTGATGCAATTCCCTCACCACAAAAAGAACCAGCAAGCCCTACATCGGTGGAGGAAGATTCATGAGCTCCTACAATAGATGCCATGAACATCGATCCATAGGAAATCACATAGGGCCAACAGGCTGAAGACGCAGGAAACCCATAGAGACCTGCGAGCACCAAAGAATCCCATAGAGTAAATGGGGCCACTATGGTACAAGCAGAAGATGTCGCACTGAGACAACCACATAGAGCAGGGTCTGATGGAAGATATTACCAGCTAGCTAGAATCCAATGCTAAGTAGAGACATATGGAGGCTGGAACCTTAAGTGAGCCTCTAATAATAAAGGGAAAGGAACACATGGAATGGTCACTGTGTCGACATCCTTACGCAACAATAGTACTACCACACATTCTTGAGGGGGTGCAGGTCACGCCTAACCTGCTAGGATGCATGGAAAGAGTGTGATACTCAAACCATGACTTGGCTGATGCTAGAAAATTCCTAGAGTTTGCGCAACAAGTATACCTCGATAGCATAGGCATAGGCCCCTTTGGGGACCCAATTTTTCATACAAAACAATGGGCAGTCAGGATGGCCAACACGGGCATTTTAAATCTGCTAGAAATTACCCACTTCAGCAGGGGGAAAGAGGCAAACCACTGCGTCAAGCATTTGATGGAGGTCCTCCATGGAGGATTCTTATGGATGGAGGAGCCTCTGTCGATAAAAATAGAAATCATTTCCTTCATCATAGATCTTCCAACTATGGGTGAGAGTCCCACGTAGTACCTGGATGATAAAACAAAGGAGAAATCCCTAGCCGAAGAAATTAAGAAAACTTACGGCATAGAGAGGGGCTCATGTAGGATCATTATAAAGAGGATCAGTGATGTAGTGATGAGAATGGCCACCAAACTCATGGCCTGCAAGATTCTCTGAAAACGCTGTAAGGAGGAAGTCCCTACTGGGGTCGTCGCAGCTGCAACATAGTGCGCTATTGGCACTCTACTCAGTTGGGCCCCCTATTTATTGAACCTATTCCTCGATGAATTCAAATACCCGTAGGACTTGGGATGATTGATTTTTTTATCACATTAATCAGGTGGAAGGATCCCTCGCACTCTCATTTTTGTGAGCGAATAGGTTGGTGCCACGCAACGTGTTACAAATTGTTTGGGAGAAAATCGGACGCCAAACATAGAAGTGCCAACACAGGTATATTTTACAGGTACTTCAGTGAAATACATGAGAGCATTGCGAATTCTTGGAGAATTACTGCAGACTTGGTCGCAAAATTCAGGGACATAGCCAACTTCAAATCATCAAGGCACAATATGTGGATCCAAGCATGTAGGGATCTGGGGAAGGAGTGGCTACAGTTAAGATACGACGTCACTGAAGAAGATGTATAAATGACCATGAGGGATTGGCATGACGACTGGAGGATTCCAGTCTTAACTCAAGAAGTACCTAAGGGTACGAAGGTAGACGCAGGGTCAACCAAGACACCTGCAGGAGACAAAGTTGTGCCTAAAAGGATGAAACCAACTCAGAAGCTGGTGCAACAGAAGAATGGGAGTGCACCAAAGAAATATGCGTAGGAAAGATCAAAGGAAACTACCCCAGTAGCAAGAGAACAAGGAATGGGGGATACAACAACACAAAAATCCCCCTCGACAACCACCCCACAGGAAACAATGCAACCCAAGAGGCCAATCATACATACAGGGGGTTCACACAAGACGACCAAGGCACACAAGCAGCTTCCCAGGTATACGATCATCGAGGGAGACACTGACCTCATGGAAGAAAAAGTACAAGAACGTGCAGATAAGGAGTTTGAATATGCCCAACACCAAAGAGGTTGAATTCAGGACAAGATGGTTGATATAAGGTAGGTCCTAGAATAGATTATGGGAGTGAACATACATGGAAGAGGGATAGAGTCATTCCTAACAGGAATAGAAGCAGAGGCAAGGGTCATGCAGAATGAGCAGGATACCATCCAAACTATAGCACAAGAGATCGCAAACTTTAAAATTACACCCAACATGATGGATATGGATGAAATGATAGCCTAGACACCACTGAAGGATATGGCACAAGTAAAGTTGGTACTAGAAAGGATACCAACCAAGGCATTGTAAAATTTTCAAGTTAGTGTCGCATGGGAGGTGCAGTCGCATGCACGAACAGATGAAACGGACTTGCAACATATGAAGAATGGAAATAAAGCATTAGAATTGGTAGTCAAGCAGGTCAAGCTTGAAACCAAGGAAGAAAAGGAATGCACAGACATGCTAGAGTAGTGATTTCATGCAACATATAACCGAATCTCGAACAACGAGTAGGAAACATAGAGTAACACAGAGGAAAAGATCAACCTTATCGCATAGAAAATTGACCAATATAGTCAAGAGATTGAGGAGCTAAAAGAGAAGCTCAATCCCACTACCCTTCCTGAGGTCTGAGAGCAGAGGAAAACAAAAACTGCACTCAAACTAGCAAAGATGGAGAAAAAAGTCAACACATTAGCATAATTATTTGATAAAGTAGCGGATATTTGGATAGCACAGAAGGAGGATGAGAGAATAAGCGCATCAATCTAGGACCTCAAGTAGAGGAAAAAGACAATGAGCATCACCGAGCGTCTGAAAGGGACACAACATATAAATAAGTTGCAGGTAGAGCTAAAAGTTGCACAGGCGCAGAAGCAGGAACGACATGCCCAGATGGAACCTCTCAAAGAGAAAGAAATGGAGATAATCACACAATTGGAGGAGGAAAATAAGAACATGGCACAATAAACAGGAAGAATGCGTAGTAATCATACAAGAGGAGGTCACAACACAAGCGTTAGAGGTGCTAAAAGAAAAATCCGCGCAAATCCAAGCCAAAGTAATGGAACTTACACACAAGTTCCACATCCTATAAGAGGATATTGAGGGAGTGCATAATTCCTAGGTGGCTTGGGATGAGCCACATGTCAGTGTTGGGGGCTTGTTGGGCACAGATCGATTTTGAGGAGATGTTGTTTTTGGAGAAAAAATCTAGAATGAGAAAAGTACAGCTGGAAAGAAAAGTAACACGTGTGAGGAAATCATGCAAGGCATGCATGTAGGGAAACCTAAAAAAATTTGGGTTAGGCTTTTTGTAAGAGAATGTAACAGCTGTTGAGTTGCGGATGAGAATATATAAGTACCTAGGAGGTCTAGAAAAGGGAGAGAGAGGAGAGAGAGAAGGTGGTGAAGTTTTGTAAAGTTTGGAGAAGGAAACTATTGTAATATTTGAAACCATTTTTATAAGATGTTGATATGTAGGAGAGTCAAGCAACTAGATTTTGAGGGTGAGATCACAGGATAAGGAGCCTGGTGCGATCTAGTCACCCTCATAGGGATCATGGAGCCTGTTGTGATTGTAAGAGAAGAAACTGTAGTGCGCGTGACGCCATATATTGCGGAACCATAATAAAAGATCCTAAGCAGCCAAATATTTGTGGACGTAGCCCAGGAGGGGGTGAACCATGATAGATCATGTGTTATGTAAATTTCTATTGTTTATGTCTTTGTTGTCAATGATTATATCTTAAATTAATGTCTTGATGAAGTAGTTATATCTATTGATTTACATGCATGAATAAAGAATGACATAATGTTTAATATAGATGGATAATAGATTAAATGAATGAAGATCACAATTTGCAATCCCAGATCCCCACTCTTTCCTAGAATGCAAGCATCTGAGCATTGCAGTCACCCATAGAACTATCTCAGGTGATACTGCACAGTACACTCTGGGTGCTATGTTTCCTTCTAGTTTACCATGAAGGTTGATAGTTTTAGAGGGATTTGTTGGAACCTTTTTTAAATATGAACATGGGTCAGCCCAAGAAGTAGGAAGAGAGAGTGGTAACCAACAAATGGTTTTGTTGCCAACTAGAACTGCATGGGATTGCGTACATGGGATCCGTGAAAAAATCACATAGAAAATGAATGTATAGAAAGAAATGTTAATACCATGGAATCCAATGAAGACATAGATTGAAAGTTGGTTGAAAACAAAGGATCTTGAGTTTGTGTAGAAGGAAAATAGAAACCCTAAAATAACACCGTAAAAATATCTGGAAAAGTAAATGTTTAGTGACTTGCATGAAGTATTTTTCTATGATTTCCCACATTTGTTGCAGTAGTAGATATTGAGGATGAAATACAACGACTCCACAAATCGAATCAGAAAGTTAGAGTGGAACCCTGTGGAGATCGTGTAATTACAACAAGTTGATAACAAATTCACGTGAGTAATAGATTTCTAACTAGACAGTATTGTTGCAGGACTTATCACAAAATTTGTAGTAGATACTACAAAGTCTTACAATGGAGCAAAGAAAGAGTTTCTAAGAGGGCCACGAGGAAGGTATATTATATCACTGTATACTTCCATCAAGATCTTTGTATAACAAAGGTTTAATGACTATGGGATCAAACAACTAAACTTCCCTGCGTTCATGGGGGAAAAGGGGAAGCATTGACAAGAGCTAGAGAAATGGAGGAAGAGATGGATAAAGAAAATAAGGATAAGGACTTGGAACCAATCATGATGGAGGAATATCAGATCAAGCAGATTGTGGGAACATTTGGAAAAACACATAATGGAGTACCCTACCAATATAAGTTGAATAATAAGAAGAGAGACATAGCCGAGAGAGAGGGCTTGGAAAGTGATGAAGAAGAGGTAGAGGATCTTCGGGCTGTGGAGAATATTGAAGAAATCTTGTGCACAACGTATGCGAGGAAGATGATAGGTCCAAGGGAAAGAATAGAATAAATAAATCCTATCCTTGTCAGTGTTAGTGTGGAACCCATAAACCCATGTGCGATTTAATACACGAGAAAGAACACCACCATTTAGACAACCAAATTTTAGTGGAAGAAAGACATCAGGAAATGCACCCAACAAAGGAGCAACAACTAGAGGAGCTAGTTCAGGAAGTAGTAGTCAAGTATCAAAACCGTGTGGAGTTCATAGTTCATTATCCTTCAAAATGGAAGGACATGATCCCACCATCACGTTACCTGAATTCAAGGGAGAGGCATCAGATGATCCTGAAAAGCACTTGTTTATCTGTGAGAAAATTTTGGAAGCAAAGCACATCACAAATGAGGATACAAAACTTGTGTAGTTAGATATCACTCCAAGAGACCGTGCACTGGATTGGTACATGAGATTAGCTATAAACAGTCCACCAGGAACAACAAGGACGATTGTAGATATCAAGAATCTTGTAATATACCAGATATAAAAGGTATGCAGAACATAAATAAAATAATAGAAATGGCAGAATAACAACAACACAACCAGAACAATCACCACAATAGAACTGGAATGATATAAGAATAACAACATAAATAGGCCTCTTCGAGGGGGAAACCTCTAGTTGAGAAGAGATTTATTACAATAATATCCAAGCTAGGGTTCTCATACCCTTGACTCCTATTTACAGTAAATATGTCTATCAAAAGAAGCATCTGGAGGAAGATCCTTCTAGAAGCAGAAGCTTCTATTAGGTCTTCTTACATTCGACTTATTCTATTTTATTGCAAGGCCTTATTAATATTGACCTTTATTACATCCGAATATATTGTTCTACCTATGTGCAGGTTAGGACCCTAGCATGTCCTCCCCCTTAAAAGCAACCTTGTCCTCAAGGCTTGAGATGTGGAAATTGTTGCAGAATGGTAGCTGGTTCCCAAGTGGCATTTGCTGGAGTTGTATCTTTCCACTGGACTAACACTTCCTTGATGGTTCTCTGACGCAGGCGACGCTCACGTTGGTCCAAAATTTCTTGTGGTTGTAGCCAAATGGATCCTTCTCGGATAACTCGAGAAGGTTGGTTTGAATTTGGCACTTAGTTGCAATCTCCTTATTTAAGCATGAAACATGAAAAACAGGATGTAGCTTCGAATTACTAGGAAAAGCTAACTGATAGGCCACTTGTCCCACACGCTTGAGAATGGTATAAGGACCATAAAGTTTGGGTGCTAGCTTCTGACAATGCTCAGCCTTGAGGGAATTTTTCTTGTAAGGTTGTAGTCAAAGAAACACTTGATCCCCTTCTACAAATTGATGTTCAGAGTGACCTTGATCTGCTTGTTGCTTCATATGGTTCCGTTCCATGACCAAATTCTCTTTGAGGGTATAGAGAATAGCCTCTCAAACTGTAAGTGTTTGGTCAACTGTTTGGACCTTCGAGACACCAGGTAAGTATGAGAGAACTAAAGGTGGCTTCTATCCATATACTACTTCAAAAGAAGTCATGCGTGTAGTTGTATGGTATGAAGTGTTGTACCACCATTCAACTAGGGGTAACCATTGAGCCCACTGATTTTTCTTTTTCGAGGTAAAACACCTCAAATAAGTTTCCAAACACTTGTTGACAACTTCCATTTGACCATCAGTCTGGGGATGATAAGCTGTGTTGAGATGCAATTGGGTGCCTTGTAGCTTGAACAGTTCTTGCCAAAAATTACTGGTGAAAGTTGGGTTGCGATAAAAAACAATAGAGTGTGGCATGCCATGAAGCTTGGAGATATGATCCATGAAAAGTTGAGCCACCATGGATGTTGTAAATGGGTGTTGAAGATCACATAAATGAGAATAATTGGAAAGGCAATCAACAACCACCATGATGATTTATTTATTTCTCGATTTGGGTAAGCCTGTAATAAAATCCATAGAGATGTCCCTCCAAATAGTAGGTGGAATCGGAAGTGGTTGTAGTGTGCCCGGAGATTTGACTGTTTCTCCCTTGTTGCATTGACACACATCACATTCAGCGACAAAATTACAAATGTCTTGTTTCATACCATCCCAGAAAAAATAACGTTTGACCCTGTCATAGGTTTTGGTGAACCCAGAGTGCCCCGCTGTGGGTGTAGCATGAAGCTCAAAAAGTACTGTGGATTTAAGTTTTGATTGTTTACTTAAATACAAACGACCTTTGTATCAAAGCTCATCATGAAGCCAAGGGTACCCTGGGGAGGTTGGAGCATTTGAATGCAATTGTTGGATCACCTGTGAACTTTTGGGATCTTGTAGCCATTCCTGGCGAATGTCTTGGAGCCAATTTGGTACAATGAAGGAAAGAGAAAAAAGGTATCCTTCATCTTCATATTTTCAGGAAAGTGCATATGCAACCACATTATCTTTTCCTTTCTTGTAAATGATCTCATAATCATATCCAAAGAGCTTAGTCACCCATTTTTTTTGCTCCAGGGAGGAAATGCGTTGTTCCTGAAAATACTTGAGGCTTTGATGGTCTGTCTTAATTTGGAAGCATTGCCCCAATAGATAAGGATGCCATAGATCAACGACATGAAAAAGAGCCAACATTTCCTTTTCATAGATTGATTTGCCCAGATTTCTTTCAGACAGTTTCTTGCTAGTAAAGGCCAAAGGTCGGCCCTCTTGCATAAGGACAACACCAATTCCTTTCCCTGAAGCATCACATTCCAAGACAAAGGTATTTGTGAAATCAAGAAGGGCTAGGACTAGAGTGGTGCACACGGCCATATTCAAGGTTTGAAAAGCTTGATCAGTGGCTAGAGTCCAAGTGAAAGAGTTATTTTTTAGAAGTGCAGTGAGAGGTTCTACAATATTTCCATAATTCTTAACAAACTTGCGATAATAACCTATTAAGCCCATAAATCGACGCAAGCATTTGAGAGTATTTGGGTGAGGCAAGTCTTGCATAGCTTCAATCTTTTTAGGATCCACCCTGACACCATCCTTGCCAACTAGATGACCCAAGTACTTGACTTCTGAGGTGTAACACCTTGTTTCCCCCAGTCTGTAAAAATAACTATACTAGCCAAGTATTGTGGCAAACTCAGAAATGTGAATGTGTGATGTGAATGGACCTTGTGAAAAAGGTCAATGGATGTGAATAATATTATGAATATATATTGCAGGACTGCTGAGAGGGGATGTGCTGAAAAAGAGACCACGATGGCTGGAGAAAGGTGGTGGAAGGCACCTGGAAAGGTGGCGTTAAATTCCACCGAAACCGATACCGTATTTGGACTTCACTAGCCCAGAGTACCAAGAGTGTCTTGCTGGCCTCAAATTAAATGACTCACCAGGTTGGTAGGTAAATGGATCCTCATGAGTAATGAGGGATGGAGGGTGAACCACCCATCCATAGAGTCCTCAGACCTAACCACTACGAGGAAGATTGTGCCACACGCAACCTCGCCGAAAGGAGAAAAGGCAGGAAGAGTGGGCGATCAAGGGGGGCAGATGCGAGGGGAAGAGAAGAAGGAAGAGAACTCTGGAAAAATACAGAGTGAGTGATAGTGGAGAAGAAGGAGAGTAACCTTCATTCTCGGTCACTGGCAAACAGAGACTCAGTCTCGCAACATCGTGGTCTCATCTCGGGGATGGCTAGTCGTAAATCTATTGGGAGTCACTGAGCCTACGGTTGGGTGGAAATGAGCACCCCTCTCAGCAGTTGCAATCACACTTGGTGTTATTTCTGATAAGTGTTTTGTATCTTGTATATTGAAGTTTATATGCCGATATGTATGCTCATAGTTTGTGCAATTTATGAATGGTTTGAGTATAAGATTGTCTGTGTGGTGTTTTGATCAGAAATGGTGGTTGCATGCTTTTATTGGAAGGACCACGTATGGATTATGTTTATAGATAGATTTGTATATATTTATATATATACGCATATTGAATTAATTTGGACTTCAAGTCTGCTTTTGGGAAAATCTATGCCCTTATTCGTCTGTAGGAATACCCGGAATAGATCTCTCCACAGAGATACCCTTCTTGGAAATCTTACCAAGAACATGGAAAAGGATTTGAAGGCGCAAGTCTTAGTAACCCTGTACGAGGAAGAATGATCCTCTTGAAATCCTGAAATGACAGCGTAGGGATAAGTATCGATCGACGGACGAGATCCTATCGGAATATCTGCGGTCATTCACGACCGTTAGATTGGAGGAAGAAACGAGGGCGTTAAATGCCTTAACCATTTTCCTTTATCTTCGTGAGTAGCGAAGAAATTAGGACCGTAGATCCCCAAGGTCCGTGGGAGTATTTGGACCATTGTCTTTTCCACGTCTAGGGAGTAGTGGGAGAGTGCACAGCGCAGGATAGATCTGAACCGTCAGATCTTAGTTAGAAAACCTGACAGCTGTTGGATCTGTCAGGAGATGCATGAGGGTTAACCCTCGTGAACAAGGGAGAAAGTCCCGAAAGAGGAGTTGATATCGGGGCTTCAGACTTCAGGATTTTGGAGGTCTCGTTGATAAGAGATCGGGACACTCCATGGTGGAAGTCCTGAAATAGATCTGGACCATCCGATTAAGGGAGGCCACATGTCATGAGATCACCCATCTCGAGATCTCGGACTTCAGGATTTCAGAGGTCTCATTGACAAGAGATCAGGACACTACATGGTGGAAGTTCCGAAATAGATCTGGATCGTCTGATTAAGGGAGGCCACGTGTCATGAGATCACCCATTTCAGGGATTCGAACATTGAGAAACAAAAGAGGAAGGTGAGCATTTTGACCTCGCACTTGGTGAAGTCCCGAAACAATCTGGACCATCCATCCGTGGAGGAAACGTGGCGGAGATCGAGAGTCCATCGGTATTTCAGATACTGGGGACTCGAATTGCCATAGGATTTGTGTCACTAGGGGTTTCAAGTCGCGAAATCGCAAAACGACGAGGACCGTCCATCTGAGAGAGGACACATGGAAGCAATCCAGGATTTCGGAAGAGTCCCAAAAGGAAGAGTCCATCGGGATTTCACAAATCAAGAATTTGGGAGTCCCGTTGACAAGAGGTCGGGCTCTCGTATTCATAAATCCCAAAAGAAATAGGACGAAGGTCATATGAGGAATGGTCACTTGGATCAGGGCTTAGCCAGGAGGGCTAATGTGACAAAGGCCATTTTGGGAAATCAAAAATCGGGAATTCGGGAGTCCCGTTGACAAGAGGTCAGGCTCTCGTATTGATAAGTCCCGAAAGGAATAAGACTGCGGTCTTATGATAAGTGGTCATATGGACCAAGGCATACCCCAGGGGGCTAATTTCTGATCAAAGCCTCTTCGGCATTTCTACATTTCGGGGTTTGCAGAGTCAAAAGACTTGACTTGCTTATATTGCTGAGTCACGAAATGCGAAAAGGCACCTAGTTGTTTGGCCTGTGATCATGATCAACGATCACACGGAGGTGGGAAAAAGGGAAGAGCTAGCATGTGCTAAGCCCCGTAGGATTTCAGGGATTTTGTCCCTCGAGAAAAGGCAAAAAAAATATTATGTCGTAGTGGGTGTGTGACAAATTGGTATCAGAGCATGGTTACAACACTCGGCCTACTTGGGCTCATGAACGAGTTGTGCAGAAGCTTCGTTCATAACACTCTTAAAAAAAGTAATCCCCTGTCTTAACCTTCCTAATCAAAAGACAAAGTTAAGAATGAAAAACCCCTATTGTGTGTGTACATGTGAAAATATGAATTATGTACTGGTTATAAATAAATATAAATATTGACTAACAACCAACGTTTTTCCCTTTTTCACACAAGCGAAATATCAACCATGAGATCAACACATAAGTATGGTGACTCACCATGAAGTGGGAGAGGGATCCCACAATAGAGATGAAGAGTCTGAAAAAAGGAGGGCAGTAGGGTACCACACAAAAAGAGATAGTTAAAGAATGGTACCAATGTAAGCGACTATTGTGCATTAGATTTGGTGCAAAGAAGGGGAGAAATGAGATGCAGAGGTATGATGGACAGGGGACACCAAGATAGCACTTAGAGAAGTGTGGAACACTATGGATGATGAAACCACCAGAGGAATGGCCTCATCACTTCATCCACACATTGGAAGGAACTCTAGAAAACTGGTATGGAGACCATGAGTTGTGCAAAGGCATTGGAGAA
>JASDQU010099852.1:1193280-1203392 GCA_032191745.1 Picea mariana
GTCAGGTGACCGATCGATTTATCTAAAGAGGGCTTCAGGTAATCTAGGTCGATCTGTACACAAGTGTTGTCTGATGTGCTACCACTCGAAGGGATACCAACAAGGGTTACAAGGGTGGCCAATAGATGTGCGCTTAAGTACCACTTGTATTTCCTGCGTGTATGAATCCCTCAACTATGATTTTATGTGCATAACGACAGATCTCTATGGCTTAAAGATGTCAGAATATGTCTCTACCTTGAAAAAAAATTTAACCCACACTTTCTGCTGAGGAAATTTCTCTGATACCACTTATAATATACCAGATATAAAAAGTATGCAGAACATAAATAAAATGCTAGAAATGACAGAATAACAACAATATAACTAGAACAATCACCACAATAGCACTGAAATGATATAAGAATAACAACAAAAATAACACTTTGATAAAGAAAGCAATGTTCATGGGCCTCTTCGAGGGGGAAACCTCTAGTTGAACAAAGCTCTATTACAATAATATCCAAGCTAGGGTTCTCATACCCTCGAATCCTATTTATACTAAATATGTCTATCAAAAGAAGCATCTAGAGGAAGATCCTTCTAGAAGCATAAGCTTCTATTAGGTCTTCTTACATTCGACTTATTCTATTTTATTGCAAGGCCTTATTAATATTGACCTTTATTACATCTGGATATATTGTTCTACCTATCTGTGGGTTAGGAACCTAACAAAGCTACTGGTAAATGAATTTCAGAAACCTAGTTCAAAAGATCAATACATGAATGAGATGATTGAGATCAGACATAAATGAGGAGAGTCTGTTTGGGAGATTGATCATAGATTCAAACCATTGAAGGGAAAATTGAAGTATGACATGGGGGATATGTAGCATAGACATCTCTTTGTGAATTCACTGCTACCACACCTGAAATAACCTTTGAGGCAACATAAGTTTCAAACTTAGGAAGAGGATCTACAGGCAACCCTACAACTCGAAGAGAACTAGTTCCAGAACACAAATCCAAAAACAGAGGATATGAAGGAGGATTTGAATAACCTCACATTTCAACTAAACCAGAATAGGAGAAAACAAAAAAGAGAAGTTTTTTGGTGTGCCACATGCAGGACAAAAGGACACCATAAGAATGAGTGCCCAACTTTCATGCAGTACATGGAAACAGGGCTAACAAACCCTTTTTCCAACATGAGTAGTATGGTGTGAGATGTATAAAACACATGGACATGATCCATATAATTGTCCAATGATGCAAAATTATCAAACAATACCCAAGAGTTCATATTGCAACTTTTTCAAATCAGTGGGTCATGCTGACAAATATTGTAGGACAATGGACTTGATGCGGGAAAAAATATAAAAAACCTATAGGATGCATGCATAAATCATGTCAGGGAAAGATGCACCTTAGTTTAACCAGGTACCACCTCCATACAATATTTCACAACCTCAGTATAATAACATGCAACCGCAGTATAACCCCACACAATAAAATCAGGTGCCTTAGTACAATCCAATGCGAGGAGATCGAGGTGGATAAAGAGGTGGAGGACGAGGTAGAGGATTATTTGGAAGAGGCAGAGGTCCAGTAGTGTGCCACAACTTCCAACAACCAAGACACTATGCAATGGAATGTCCACTACCACCTGTGACATGTATGTATTGTCGTGTAGTAGACCATGATACAGAGGAATGCCCAACACTTTTGGAGAAAATTCAAGAAAAGAGAAATCATAACCATCAGAATGTTCAATGGATTTCTGTAGAGGCGAGGGATGATGGAATAAATATCAACATAGTTATGCATGGAGGAGCTCAGATAGGAGCTGATGCAGTATGACAGGATCCAACGCAACACCATTGGGTGAAGAAGAATATTGAACCACACAGTTTGATGCGGGGAAAGAAAAATAAATATTCAAGGATGAAATAAAGGAGTTCCTCAAGAAATATGTTGCATTTACATCAACCGTGCATCATACTCAGAACGTAACAATGTACGAGATGCCATTATCAATGGACCGTACCAACGAAGTACCACCTATAGCGCAAGTAAGTACCATAAAGAATTTTCTACAATCATGTGTTAAGCTACTTGATGACCAATCATCTGTTAAGGTTTTGAAAAATATGTTATAAAAATGTAACATAGAGGTAGATGGGAAGCCAGAATAGAAAACAATCAATCACCTCCATACAAGAAGGAGGACAAGCATGAAATTCAGACTAAATTCCAACATGGGGGACATATTACTGGATTTAGGCTCTGAGTTAAATATGTTACCCAAGAAGACATGTTAGTGTATGGGAAAGCCCACACTAGGCTATTCACTTGTCCAATTGAAGCTAGCAAACCAACACAAAGTTCTACCAATCAGAAGGCTTAAGGGTGTGAGAGTAGATCTAGATGGAGTGTGCACGAAGGTAGACTTTGAAGTAATAGAAATAGTAGATGGTACACCACCTTATCCAACATTTCTTGTGATGGATTGAGCATTCGATAACCAAGCCATAATCAACTTTAAGACAAGGAAGATGACATTTGAATAAGGAGGATAGAGAGTCATTGTGCCATTAGATCCATCAGAAGGAGAAAGGTTTGTAGAACCCACTTTCTTAGATTTGGAGGAAATCACCAAGTTATACAAAACCACCATACAAGAGGAAGATTATGTCAACCCAACTGCAGATGGATTACTCAGCTGGAGGAAAATCACATCACGTGCTTCTGATTCAGATACAGGGTTGGAAAATTGGCAGCAAATATTACATGAAGTATCCACAAGAAGGTGCACAAGAATAGACCACACAATAAGATGGGTGGGTACATAGATAAGATACTAGCCCAATTTTCATGGGGTGAATTACTTAGAAGAATTACTAAAAAGATAGAAAGATGAAGTGTTAGAGAATTAGAGGCTCTTATCCTTAGACATTGCACTCAAGGAAACACCTGCAATATGGTGGGGTGCGCACAAAAAGATAGTTAAGGACTGGTACCAATGTAAGCGACTACTACACATTAGATTCGGTGCAGAGAAAGGGAGAACTAAGATGTAGAGGTATGGTGGATAGGGGACACCAACATAACACTATGGAGGATGACACCACCAAAGGAATGGCCTCATCACTTCATCCACACATTGGAAGGAATTCCAACAAACTGGTACAGATACTAGGAGTTGCGCAGAGGCACTAGAGAATGGAAATCATTACAACATAATTTTATAGTCACTTTCTCATTTGAACATGATAACCCCAACACATATTTATCACTCAAACAGATAAGAGGGGTAATATTTGTTGATGAACCATAGGTTGAGCTTATAACAAAGTATAAACAACATAACAAACAGACAATTAAGGAACGACTGCTATGCTATCATTTGGAAGAAGAAGCGCCAGATGAATATGACCTACGCAACATTCATATTACAGAAGTTGAAGGTGAAAGAGAGGTGGAAGGTCCACCTCTATAATCAAAAGTGTTTTCTGCACCGATCAAGGTGAAGAAATTCAACATTGGGACAACTGATAATCCCAAAATGGCCATCATTGGAGACTACTAGGATGAACAAACAATGGAATGAATAACAAAGTTACTATGCGAGTACAATGACCTATTCCCAACAACGTTTACAAAGATGAAAGGCATAGAAGGAGATCTAGGAGAGATGAAGATACCTCTCAAACCTGATGCTAGATCTGTCAGACATAGACCTTATAGACCGAATCCCATCTATAAGAAATAAGTGAAAGCATAAATTGATAGAATGTTGGAAGATGGAATCATAGAGCCAATGGAGGAATCTGAATGGATAATCCCTATGGTGGTGCAAGAAAAGAAATAAGGGGGGATAAGGATTTGTGTAGACATGAGGAAATTGAATTATGCTTGCCTACATGAACCTTTTCCCATCCCTTTCATAGATGAGGTATTACAGAATGTGGGAGGCCAAGAGGCCTACTCATTTACAGATAGATTCTCAGGTTACCATCAGATAAACATAGCCCCAAAAGACAGGTACAAGACCACTTTTTCCAAAGAATGGGGATCCTACCAGTACACAGTCATGCCATTTGGGCTGAAAAATGTACCAACTATATTTTCAAGGGTTGTAGTTCATCACCCATCAAAATGGTATGACATGATCCCACCATCTGGTTACCTGAATTCAAGGGAGAGGCATCAAATGATCTTGAAAAGTACTTGTTTATCTATGATAAGATTTGGGAAGCAAAGCAGATCACAAATGAGGATACAAAACTTGTGCAGTTAGATATCATGCTAAGAGACTGCGCATTAGATTTTTACATGAGCTTAGAGGTAAACAGTCCACCGGAAACAACAAGGATGATTGCATATATCGAGAAGCTATTGAGAAATGAATTTCAGAAACCTAGTTGAGAATATCAGTACATGAATGAGATGATTGAAATAAAATAGAAACCGAGAGAGTTTGTTTGGGATATTGATCAAAGCTTCAAATGATTGAAGGGAAAATTGAAGTATGTCATGATGGATATGTAACAAAGACATCTCTTTGTGAATTCACTGCTACCACACCTGAAATTCCCTTTGAGGGAACACAAGTTTCAAACTCAGGAAGAGGCTCTACAGGAAACCCTACAACTCAAAGAGAACCAATAGTAGAAGAAAAATCTAACAATAGAGGAGGTGAAGGAGGATCTAAAGAACCTCACATTTCAACTAAACCAGAATAGGAGAAAAGAGAAAATATAAGTCGTTTGGTGTACCACATGCAAGACATAAAGACACCAGAAGAATGAGTGCCCAACTTTCGCGCAATACATGGAAAAAGGACTACCAAACCCTTTTCCAATAGGATGAATATGGTGCAAGATCTGTAAAACACATGGACATGATCCATATCATTGTCCAATGATGCATAATTATCAGACAATACCCAAGAGTTCATATTGCAACTTTTTCAAATCAGTGGGTCATGATGACAAATATTGTAGGACAATGAACTTGATGTGGGAAAGAATGTCAGACATCTATAGGGTGCAGGAAGAAATGATGATAGGGAAATATGCACCTCATTTTAACCAGGTACCACCTCCATACAACACTGTGCAACCTCAGTATAATAATCCGCAACCACAGTATAACCACACACAATATAATTAGGTGCCTCACTACAATGCACCACAAGGAGATCGAGGTGGATACACATGTGGAGGATGAGGTAGAGGATAATTTGGAAGAGGTAGAGGACTAGTAGTGTGCCATAACTTCCAAAAACTAGGAAACTATGTCAGGGAATGTCCACTTCCACCTGTGAAATGTATGTATTGTCACACAACAAACCATGATACACAGGAATGCCCAACACCTTTTGGGAAAATTCAAGAAAAGATAAATTAGAACAGTCATAATTTTCAGTGGATTTCTATAGATGGGAGGGATGATGGAAGAAATATCAACATAGTTACATGTGGAGGAGCTAAGACATGAGCTAACGCAGTATGACAGGATCCAACACAACATCAATGGGTGAAGAAGAATACTGAACCACAGAGACAATTTGATGCGGGGAAAAAAAAATATTCAAGGAGGAAAGACATGAGTTCCTCAAGAAAGATGTTCCATATGCATTAATTGCGCAACATACTCATAATGTACCAATGTACGATATGGCATTATAAATGAACCACACCAACGAATTACCACCTATAGCGCAAGTAAGTACCATAAAGAATTTTCTATAATCCTGTGTTAAGCTACTGAATGACCAATCATCTATTAAGGTTTTGCAAAATATGTTAGAAAAATGTAACACATAGGTAGTGGGGAATCCATAATAGAAAACTATCAATCACCTCCATACAAGAAGGAGGACAAGCAGGGAATTCAGAATGAATGCCAACATTGGATATTTCAACATGGGGGACATAATACTACATTTAGGCTCTGAGTTTAATATGTTACCCAAGAAGAAATGGAAGTGTATGGGAGAGCCCACACTAGGCTATTAGACTATCCAATTGAAGCTAGAAAACCAACAAAAATTTATACCAATCATAAGGCTTAAATGTGTGACAATATATCTAGATGGAGTGCGCACTAAGGTAGACTTTGAAGTAATAGAAATAGTAGATGGAAAAACACCTTATCCAACATTGCTTGGGCTGAATTGTGCATTTGATAGCCAAGCCATAATAAAATTGAAGACAAGGAAGATGACATTCAAATCATGAGAATATAGAGTCATTGCACCATTAGATCCATTAGAAGGAGAAAGGTTTGTAGAACCCACTTGCTTATATTTGGAGGAAATCCACCAGTTGTATAGAACCACTGCACGTCAAGAATATTAAGTCAACCCAACTACAGATGGAGTACTCAGCTGGAGGAGCATCACATCATGTGCTTCTGACTCATTTATAGGGTGTGAAATTTGGCAGCAAATATTACATGAAGTATCCACAAGAAGGTGCTCAAGAATATACCACGCAGTAAGATGGGTGGGTACATAGATAAGAGAACATCCCAGTTTTCATGGGGTGAATGAGTTAGAAGAATTCCTAACAAGGTACGAAGATGAAGTGTTAGAGAATTAGAGGCTCTTAGCCCTGGACATTGCACTCAAGGAAACACCTATAAGATGGTGGGGTGCACACAAAGAGATAGTTAAAGAATGGTACCAATGTAAGCGACTATTGTGCATTAGATTTGGTGCAAAGAAGGGGATAAATGAGATGCAGAGGTATGATGGACAGGGGACACCAAGATAGCACTTAGAGAAGTGTGGAACACTATGGATGATGAAACCACCAGAGGAATGGCCTCATCACTTCATCCACACATTGGAAGGAACTCTAGAAAACTGGTATGGAGACCATGAGTTGTGCAAAGGCATTGGAGAATGGAAATCATTACGATATAATTTTATAGTCACTTTCTCATTTGAACATGAGAACCCCAACATGGATTTATCACTCAAACATATAAGAGGGGTAATATTTGTTGATGAACCATAGATTGATATTATAACATAGCATCAACAACAAAACAAATAGACAATTAATGTACTACTGTCATGCTATCATGTGGAAGAAGAAGCACCAGATGAAGATGACCCACACAACATTCATATTACATAAGTTGAAGGTGAAAGAGAGGTGGAAGGTCTATCTCTGGAATCAAAAGTGTTTTCTGCACCGATTAAGGTAAAGAAAGTCAACATTGGGACAAATGATAATCCCAAAATGGCCATCATTGGAGACTACTAGGATGAAAAAACAATGGAATGAATAAGAGAGTTACTGTGCAAGTACAATGACCTGTTCCCAAAAACATTTATAGATATGAAAGGCATAGTAGGAGAGATAGGAGAGATGAAGATACCTCTCAAACCTGAGTCTAGATCTGTCAGACAAAGACCGTATAGAATAAATCCCATCTATAAGCAGAAAGTGAAAGTAGAAATTGATAGAATGTTAGAAGCTGGAATTATAGAACCAGTGGAGGAATCTGAATGGATAATCCCTATGGCAGTGCAAGAAAAGAAACAAGGGGGGATAAGGATTTGTGTAGACCTGAGGAAACTGAATGATGGTTGCCTACATGACCCTTTTTCCACCCCTTTCATAGATGAGGTATTAGATAATGTGGGATTCCAAGAGGCCTACTTATTTACAGATGGATTCTCAAGTTACCATCAGATACAAATAGCCCCAAAAGACAGGTACAAGGCTAGTTTTTCCACAGAATGGGGATCCTACTAGTACACAGTCATGCCTTTTGGGATGAAGAATGCACCAACTATATTTTCAAGGGTTGTAATAGCTGATTTTAAGGATTTCATAGATTAGTTTTTAAAAGTGTATCTGGATGATTGAACCATATATAGCCTATTAAAACTGATGTTGGAAAGATGCAGGAAGTGTAAGATATCATTGAATATCAAGAAGTGCATTTTTGGGACACCTTTTGGAATATTGTTAGGCCATATAGTCTGTAAACAAGGGTTACTAGTGGATATTTCTAAGATTGCAGTCATTGTTAATTTACCACCACCCACATCAGTGCGACAGTTGTGAGAAACATTGAGACATACATGATACCACATAAAATTTATAAAAGGGTACGCGTAGATAACTGCGCAAATGGAGAAATTGTTAAAGAAAGATACTAAATTTAGGTGGAATGAGGGCTGTCAACAAGGTTTGGATACTCTAAAAGAAATAATGGTCACAACACTGATTCTAGTATTTCCAGATTGGGAAAATACATTCCATGTGCATGTAGATGCATCAGCTATAACACTCAGAGAAATTCTGGTGCAGCCATGAGCAAGAGATTTGGATCATCCTATAACAATTTCTAGAAGAAATTTGTCAGAATCAGAGAAGAACTACAGAAAGATAAGGCCTAGCTATGGTCTATGCACTTCAGAAGTTTAGACATTACTTACTGGGAAAACAATTTAAGATGTTCATAGATCATTATACACGCAAATGCCTTGTCAACAAGCCAGTGTGGGGGCATAGGATCTCTAGATGGCTACTGTTATTTCAGGAATTCGATTTTGAAGTGATAGTTGAACCAGCGAAGCTAAATGTAGGACCAGATCACTTATGAAGGGTAACCAATGGAGAAGAACCTACCAACTTGGAAGACAACTTCCTTGATGTGAAATTATTTTTAGTCTAAGTAGATGAAGAATATTTTGTTGACATCATTGAATACTTGAGTATAGGGACTGTGCCACAAGAGTTTAACACTACGTAGAAGAAGAATCTGGTAGTTAGAGCCGTGGACTATCAACTGATTTCAGGACACTGATACAATATGGGTGCCGACAAAATTTTGAGAAGATGCGTCCTAGAACATGAAAATCCTAGGATTTTGGCAGAATCCCATGAGGGAATAGTTGGAAGACATTATGCAAGAGATTCTATCATGTAGAAGGTATTGCACGCAGGCCTATGATGGCCAACAATTCATAGAGATGATAAGGACTATTTCGAAAGATGTGATGTCTGCCAGAGGGTTGGTAAAGCTAAAAAAGGGACGAGATGACCCTAAGACCACAAGTAACATTGCAGGTATTTGAAAAATGAGAAATAAACTTTGTGGGACCAATTAACCCACCAACAAAGAGGTCAGGAGCAAGGTATATCATTGCTGCGACAAAATACCTAACAAGATGGGCAGAAGCAACACCAGTAAAATATTGTAGCACATAGACAACATCACACTTCTTGTTTGAACAAGTGATCACTAGATTTGGCTATCCAAGGGTTTTGATGAGTGACCAAGGAACTCACTTTATCAATAGTACTATCAAGGCTATTACTGAGGAGTTTGAAGTCTACCATCAGAAGAGCACACCATACCATCCTCAAGAAAATGGAATAGTGTAAGCCTTCAAAAATATCCTAGAGAATGCCTTAACAAAGATATGAAATGTCAACAGGGATGATTAGGATTTGAAGATATGAGAAATATTATGGGCATACAATGTTGGTTGTGGAGCCTGATTATCTTCCTGATTTAGAGGTCCTTGTTTTCAGCCGTGTTTATACCCATGAAGTATTTACACCCCAGAAGTATGTACACTCTTCCATGCAGGGGAGTACAGAGGGGGGGTACCCCCTCTGCGGGGTTCGGGGGGCCTATCCCCCCGACTGGGGGGTCTGGGGGCAAGCGGGCCCCCAGCGGGGGTTCAGGGGCGAAGCCCCCGAAGCAAAAATTGCCTTATAAAATTATATTGTAATTTCATTGTAAATCTGGACTGTTCATTATAAGGTCGCAGATCTAACGGTAGAGATAATGTTAGGGTCTTTTCCCTAGAAGGCAACCCTCTTTTATGAGGGAAATGTATTGCGGCTATGTACGAGGGTGAATATTGTATTCTGAGAGAGGAGACTGTGAGAGAAAGAAGAGGAAGTTACAACAGGTTTTTCTCTAGGTTGTATCCCTTCATTTGCTGGATAATAATAAAGGAAGGACCTGGCAATTTCTCTGGTGGACGTAGCCCACACTGGGTGAACCACGTAAATCTGTGTCTCTCTTGTATTGTGTGTCTTCTGTGTTTTGTTTCTGCATTTGTTTTATTTTATTGCTCCGCGGTCCTGTTT
>JASDQU010099852.1:1215793-1291010 GCA_032191745.1 Picea mariana
ATTGTATTCTGAGAGAGGAGACTGTGAGAGAAAGAAGAGGAAGTTACAGCGGGTTTTGCTGTAGGTTGTATCCCTTCATTTGCTGGATAATAATAAAGGAAGGACCTGGCAATTTCTCTGGTGGACGTAGCCCACACTGGGTGAACCACGCAAATCTATGTCTCTCTTGTATTGTGTGTCTTCTGTGTTTTGTTTCTGCATTTGTTTTATTTTATTGCTCCGCAGTCCTGTTTTTCTAACATACAAGACTACATGAAAAAAGCTGACATGAGAAACACCATTCAGGATGGTGTATGGACATGAAGCAATAGTAGCATTAGAATTTTTGGTACCCAGTCTACGCGTCACAAAAATTACCAACATGACAAAAAGAGGCACAGTGAAGGAAAGGTTGAATCAACTCATGGATATGGATGAGGATAAGATTCTAGCAATATTTCATCAAGAGGTACAGAAAGCAAGAGATAAATCTTGGCATGATAGACATATTAAGAGGAAGAATTTCAAGGAAGGAGACTTAGTCTTGCTCTATGACAATACATTTTTGCAACATCCTGGTAAGTTAAGAATGCATTGGCTAGGGCCCTATGAAGTAAATAATGTCACAGATAGGGGAGCTATACAACTAAAGGATCTCGCAGTAACAGAGATGAAAGGAATGATCAATGGGAGTCGACTGAAACTATATAGGGACAGTCGACCTCCTAGCACTTCAAAATTATAAGCGAAGTAAGAAAGAATGTACATAGTGTACTATAGTAGAAGTTAAGTTAAAAAAATATAAATAAATAATATATAACATGTAACACAAAAGGGGACTCAGCGCGACGAAATAAAAAAAGGAATATCCACGTGCAATATATGGGTGATACATTGCACACTAAAGAAAGGCTACAAAATAAATATGTTGCGTAGTTGAGATGCTCAATGCGCTTGAAAATGGACCAATGGTAATATAAAGAAGAAATATGAAAAATGATGGTTACACCCAGAAAAAGCATAATTACGAAAAATGACGGTTATGGAAAAAAGGTGCCAATGGGCGGTATTTATGATTTTTAATGGAACATATGCAAACAAATCGATCACATTAATCGTAATCAAGGAAGCTTATCCGAGAAGCATCACAACACTGATGAAAGGCTCTATATAAAGGGGAACGCGGGAAAAATATAACTTATTGTGAAATTGTGAAATTACGAAGATAGAGAGAACATAGAGCACATGCGAATAGATGAGTCCACAGTGCGGACCAGTCGAAGCATTTGGCGAAAACCAACCAGTATCCAAGATGGCACCACAAAATATGGGCACGTCGAGCTAAGCAATGAGGAAAACCCATAGCATGGTTAGAGGGCCTCAAGAAACTAGCGAGGTCGAGCCAAAAACCACACAAAGGGGGGAATTTGTCGATGTTGACGAAATTCCCTTAGCACATGAAGAAACAACAAGCCCTACACCTGTGGTGGAAGAGACACAAGCTCCCACAACAACTGCCATGGACATCAATCCATAGGAAAACGTGCAGCGCCAACAAGATGAAGATGTAGGAAACCAATAGAGACTTGTGAGGACCAAAGGAGCCCATAGAGTAAATGGGGCCACCATGGTACAAGCAGAAGATGTTGCACTAAGACAACCACATATAGAAGGGTCTGGTGGAAGATATTACTAACTAGCTAGAATATGACGCTGAGCAGAGACATATGGAGTTTGGAACCTCAAGTGAGCTGCCAAGAAGAAAGGGAAAGAAGACCATGGAGTGGTCACCGCGCCAACATCCTGACACAAAAATAGTACTACCACACATTCCTGAGGGGGTGTAGGTTACACCTAGCCTGCTAGGATGCGTGGAAAGACTGCGGTAGTCGGACCACGACATGCCCGATGCTGAAAAATTCCCATAGTTTGCGCAACAAGTATACCTCAATAGCATAGGAACAAGCCCCTTTGGGGACCCAATTTTGAAGCCAAAAAAATGGGCAGTCGGGCTGGCCAACATGATCATTTTAAATATGCTAGAAATTCCCCACTTAGATAGGGGGAAAGAGGAAAACCACTGCGTCAAGAACTTGATGGAGGTACTCCATGGAGGATTCTTATGGTTGGAGGAGCCTATGTCAATAGACGTAGAACTCATTTCCTTCATCACAGTTCTTCCAACTATGGGCAAGAGTCCCATGAAGTACCTGGATGATAAAGCAAAGTAGAAATCCCTAGCCGAGGAAATGAAGAAAATGTACGACACAGAGAGGGGCTCACATAGGATCATTATAAAGAGGATCATCAACGCAGTGATGAGAATGGAAACCAAACTCATGGCCTACAAGATGCTCTGAAAATTTCACAAGGAGGAAGTCCCTGTCAAGGTCGTCGCAACTGCAGCACAGTGTGCCAATGACACTCTTCTCAACTGGTCCCCATATTTATTGAACCTATTCCTCGATGTATTCAAAGACTTGCAGGACTTGGGATGGTTGATTATGTTGATCACACTAATCGGGTGGAAGGATCCCTCATACTCTAATTTTTGTGAGTGGATAGGTTTGTGCCACGCAACGCGTTACACATCGTTGGGGAGCAACTTAGACCCCAAACATAGAAGTACCAACATAGGTACATTTTCCAGGTACTTTACTGAAATACATGAGAGCATTGTGAATTCTTGGAGAATTACTCTAGATGTGGTCACACAATTCAAGGACATAGCCAACTTCAAAGCGACAAGGCACAATATGTGGATCCAAGTGCGCATGGATCTGGGGAAGGAGTGGCTACAATTAAGATACTGCGTGACTGAAGAAGATGTAGAAATAACCATGAGGGATTGGAACGATGACTGGCATATTCCATTCTTAACTCAAGAAGTACCTAAGAGTACGGAGGTAGATGCAGGGTCAACCAAGACACCTACAGGAGACAAAGATGCACCTAAAAAGTCAAAACCAACTCAGAATCCGACGCAACAAAAGAAGGGGAGTGCACCAAAGAAATATGCGCAGGGAATAAAAAATGACACTTCCCCAGTAGCAAGAAAATAAGGAATGGGGGATAAAACAACATAAGAAACCCCCTCGACAGCCACCCAACAGGAAACAACGTAACCCAAGAGGCTAATCATACATACAGGGGTTTCGCGCAAGACTACCAAGGTGCACAAGGATCTTCTTGGGTATACGATCATCGAGGATGACACCGACCTCGTGGAAGAAAAAGTACATGAACGCACAACTAGGGAGTTTGAAGGTTCCCAACACCAAAGAGGCTGAATTCAGGACGAGCTAGCCGATAAAAGGTAGGTCCTAGAATAGATCATAGGAGAGAACATACTTGGAAGAGGGACAAATTCATTCCCAACAGGAACAAAAGAAGAGGCAAGGGTCACGCTGAATGAGAAATATACCATCCAAACTATAGTGCAGGAGATCCTGACCTTCACAGTTACACCCAACATGCTGGAGATGGATGAAATTATAACCTAGACACCACTGAGGGATCACAAGTAGAGTTGGTACTGGAAAGGATACCAACCAAGGCACTGTACAAGCTTTAAGTCAGAGTCGCACAGGAGGTGCATCCGCATGCACGAACATACACAACAGACTTGCATCATACAAAAAATGTAAAGGAAGCATTAGAATTAGTATTCGAGCAGGTCAAGCTTGAAACCAAGGAAGAAAAGGAATGCACAGACAAGCTAGAGAAGGGACTTCATGCAACATATAACCGAATCCCGAAGAACACGTAGGCAATAGAGAGTAGCGCAGAGGAAAAAATCATCCTTATCACATAGACAATTGACCAATACATTCAATATATTGAGGAGCTAAAAGAGAATCTCAATCCCATGACCTCACCTGAGGTCTGAGAGCAGAGGAAAACAAAAGCTGCACTCAAAATAACAGAGATGGAGAAACAAGTCAACACAACAACAAATTTTTTTGAGAAAGTAGTGGAGCTTTGCATAGTGTTGGAGGAGGATGAAAAAGTCCAACAGTGGGACCAGGAGGAAGAGAGAATAAGAACAACAATCCAGGTCCTCAAGCAGAGGAAAAAGATAATGAGCATCACCGAGCGGCTGAAAGGGACGCCGGATATGAAGAAGTTGCAGGTAGAGCTAAAAGTTGCGTAGATGCAGAAGCAGGAACGACAGGCCCCGATGGAACCTCTAAAAGAGGAAGCAATGGAGATAATCACACAGTTGGAGGAGGAAAATAAGAACATGGCACAAACACATGAAGAGTGCATAGTTAATCATACAATAGGAGGTCACATCGCAAGCACTAGAGGTGCTAATAGAAAAAATTGCACAAATCCAAGACAAAGAAAGGGAACTTATACACTAGTTCCACAACCTAGAAGAGGCTATTGAGGGAGAGAAAAATACCTACGTGGCTTGGGATGAGCCACATTTCAGTGTTGGGGCCTATTGGGCGCCGACCTATTTTGAGGAGATGATATTTTTGGAGGAAAAACCCAAAATGAGAAAAGTACAACTGGAAGGAAAAGTAGCACATGCGAGGAAAGAATGCAAGGCATGCATGCAGGGAAACCTAAACACATTAGGGTTAGGGTTATTGTAAGAGAATGTAACAATTGTTGAGCTGAGAATGAGTATACATAAGTACCTAGGAGGTATAGGAAAGGGAGAGAGATGAGAGAGAGAAGGTGGCAAAGTTTTGTAATGTTTGGAGAAGGAAACTACTGTAAGATATGAAACCATTTTTTTAAGTTGTTGAGATGTAGGAGAGTCAAGCAAATCGATCCCAAGGGTGAGATCGCAGGCTAAGGATCTTGGTGTGATTTAGTCAACCTCATAGGGATCATGTAGCCTGTTGTGATTGTAAGAGTAGAAACTGTAGTGCGCGATGATGCCATATATTGAAGAACCATAATGAAAGAGCCTAAGCAAGCAAATATTTGTGGACGTATCCCAGGAGGGGGTGAACCATGGTAGATCATGTGTTATGTGAATTTCTATTGTTTATGTTTTTGTTTTCAATGATTACATATTAAATGAATGTCTTGATGAAGTAGTTAGATTTGTTGATTTACATGCATGAATAAAGAACGATAGAGTGTTTAATACAGATGTATAATAGTGTAAATAAATGAATATCACAAAGTACAATCCCAGATCCCCATTCTTTCCTAGATCGCAAGCATCTGATCATTGTAGTCACCCATAAAACTATCTCGGGTGAGACTGCGCAGTACACTCTAAGTGTTGTGTTTCCTTCTAGTTTACCAGGAGGGATGATAGTTTTAAAGGGATTTCTTGGAAGCTTGTTTAGACTTGAACCTGGGTCAAGCTAAGAAGTAGGAAGAGAGAGTGGTAACCAACAAATGGTTTCATTGTCGATTGTAACTGCATGGGATTGAGTGAGTGGGATCTGTGAAAGAATCACATAGAAAATGAACGTATATAAGGGAATGTTCAGACCATGGAATCCAATGAAGGCATAGATCAAAAGTTGGTTGAAAACAAAGGATATTGATTTTTCATAGAAGGACAACATAAACCCTAAAATAACACTATGAAAATATCTGGACAATTACGTGTTTAGTGACTTGCATGAGGTATTTTTCTGTGATTTCCCGCATTTTTGTAGGAGTGGATATTGAGGTTGAAAGAAAACCACGCCACAAATCAGATCAGACAATTAGAGTGGAACCCTATGGAGATTGCGTAGTTACAAAAAGTTGATAACAACTTCACGCGAGCAATAGATTTCTAGCTAGACAGTATTGTTGCAGGACTTATCACATAATTTGTAGTAGATATTGTGAAGTCTTACAACAGAACAAAGAAAGATTTTCTAAGAGGGCCATGAGGAAGGTATATTAGATCGATGTATACTTCCATCAAGATCCTATTGTATAACAAAGGTGTAATGACTATGGCATCAGACAAATAAACTCCCCTGCGTGCATGGGGGAAGTGGGGAAGCATTGACAAGAGCTAGAGAAATGGAGGAAGATATGGATAAAGGAAAGAAGGAGGAGGCCTTGGACCCAATCATGATGGAGGAATATTAGATCAAGCAGATCATGGTAATAGCTATAAAAATGTGCAATGGAGTACCCTACCAATATAATTTGAATAATAAGAAGAGAGCCATAGACGAGAGAGAGGGCTTGACAAGTGATGGATAAGAGATAGAGGATCTTTGGGTTGTGGAGAAGATTGAGGAAATCCTACGCACAATGTATGAGAGGAAGACGAGAGGTCCAAGGGAAAGAACAGAAGGAAGAACTCCTATCCATTTCAGTGTCAGTGTGGAACCCATCAACCCATGTGCGATTAATACACCACCATTTAGACAACCAAATTTTAGTGGAATAAAGAAAATAGTAAGTGCACCCAACCAAGGAGAAACAACTGGAGGAGCTAGTTCAGGAAGTAGTATTCAAGTATCAACACCGCATGGAGGTCGTAGTTCACCACCCTTCAAAATGGCAAGACATGATCCCACCATTAGGTTACCCGAATTCAAGGGAGAGGCATCAGATGATCTTGAAAAGCACTCGTTTATCTGTGAGAAGATTTGGGAAGCAAAGTAGATCACAGATGAGGATAAAAAACTTGTGCAGTTAGCTATCACGCTAAGAGACCACGCACTGGATTGGTACATGAGATTACTATAAACAGTCCACCAGGAACAACAAGGATGATTGCAGATATCAAGAATCTACTGATAAATTAATTTCAGAAACCTAGTTCAGAAGATTAGTACATGAATGAGATCAGACAGAAGCCAGGAGAGTTTGTTTGGGAGATTGATCATAGGTTCAAACAATTGAAGGGAAAATTGAAGTATGTCATGGAGGCTATGCAACATAGACATCTCTTTGTGAATTCACTTCTACCACACCTAAAATACCCTTTGAGGCAGCATAAGTTTCAAGCTCAGGAAGAGGCTCTACAAGAATCCCTACAACTCGAAGAGAACTAGTACCAGAAGACAAATCCAACAATAGAGGAGATGAAGGAGGATCCAAAGAACCTCATATTTCAACTAAAACAGAATAGGAGCAAACAGAAAAGAGACGTTGTTTGGTGTACCACATGCGGGATGAAAGGACACCACAATAATGCGTGCCCAAATTTCACGCAGTACATGGAAACAAGGCTACCAAACCCTTTTCCATTGGGAGGACTATGGTGTGAGATATGTAAAACACATGGACATGATCCATATCATTTTTCAATGATGCAAAATTAACAGACAATAACCAAGAGTTCATATTGCAACTTTTTCAAATCAGTGGGTCATGATGACAAATATTTTAGGACAATGGACTTGATGTAGGAAAGAATATCATACACCTATAGGGTGCAGGAAAAAATAATGATAGGGAAAGCTGCACCTCAGTTTAACCAAGTATCACCTCCATACAACACTACACAACCTCAGTATAATAATGCACTACCATAGCATAACCCCGCACAATATAATCAGGTGCCTCATTACAATACACCGCGAGGAGATCGAGGTGGATACAGAGGTGGAGGATAAGGTAGAGGAGGATTTGGAAGAGGTAGAGGTCCAGTAGTGTGCCACAAATGCCAACAACTAGGACACTATGCAAGGGAATGTCCACTGCCACCTCTGACATGTATGTATTGTTGCATATCATACAATGATACACAGGAAAGCCCAACATTTTTGGGGAAAATTAAAGAAAAGAGAAATCAAAACAATCAGAATGTTCAGTGGATTTTCATAGAGGCGAGGTATGATGGAATAAATATCAACAAAATTACACGTAGAGGAGCTTAGACAGGAGCTGACACAGTACGACAGGATCCAACACAACACCATTGGGTGAAGAAGAATACTGAACCACATAGATAGTTTGATGTGGGGAAAGAAAAATAAATATTCAAGGAGGAAATACAGGAGTTCCTCAAGCAAGATGTTGCATCTACATCAATCGCGTATCATACTTAGAACGTACCAATGTACGAGATTCTATTATCAATGGACCACACCAACAAATTACCAACTATAGCGCAAGTAAGTACTATAAAGAATTTTCTACAATGCTTTGTTAAGATACTGAATGACCAATCATCTATTAAGGTTTTGCAAAATATGTTAGAAAAATGTAACACAAAGGTAGAGGGGAAGCTAGAACAAGAAACAATCAATCACCTCTGTACAAGGAGGACAAGTAGGGAATTTAGATTGGATGGCAACATTGGATATTTCAACATGGGGAAATCATACTAGATTTATGCTCTGAGTTAAATATGTTACCCAAGAATACATGGCAGTGTATGGGAAAGCCCACACTAGGCTATTCACCTATCCAATTGAAGCTAGAAAACCAACACAAAGTTCTACCAATCAGAAGGCTTAAGGGTGTGACAATAAATATGGATGGAGTGCACACTAAGGTAGACTTTGAAGTAATAAAAATAGTATATGTTACAACACCTTATCCAACATTGCTTGGGATGGATTGAGCATTTGATAACCAAGCCATAATTAACTTGAAGACAAGGAATATGACATTCGAATAAGGATAATACAGAGTCATTGCACCATTAGATCCATCGAAAGGAGAAAGGTTTGTAGAACCCACTTGCTTATATTTGGAGGAAATTAACCAGTTATACAAAACCACCACATGAGAAGAAGATTACGTCAACCCAACTACATATGGATTAATCAGCTGGAGGAGCATCACATCATGTTCTTTTGATTCAGATATAAAGTTGGAAAATTGGCAGCAAAGATTACATGAAGTATCCACAATAAGGTGCACAAGAATAGACCACGCAGTAAGATGGGTGGGTACAAAGATAAGAGAACCGCCCAATTTTCATGGGGTGAATGACTTAAAATAATTACTAACAAGATACAAAGATGAAGTGTTAGAGAATCAAAGGATCTTATCCCTAGACATTTCACTCAAGGAAACACCTACAATATGGTGGGGTGCGCACAAATAGATAGTTAAGGACTGGTACCAATGTAAGAGACTACTACGCATTAGATTCGATGCAGAGAAAGGAAGCACTGAGATGCTGAGGTGTGATGGACAAGGGATACAAGAAGAACGCTTGGAGTAGTGAAAAACACTATGAAAGATGATAGCACCAAAGGAATGGCCTCATCACTTCATCCACACATTGGAAGGAATTCCAACAAACTGGTATGGAGACGAGGAGCTGCACAGAGGCACTAGAGAATGGAAATCATTACAACAGAATTTTATAGTCACTTTCTCATTTGAACATGAGAACCCCAACATGGATTTATCACTCAAACAGATAAGAGGGGTAATATTCTTTGATGAACCATAGGTTGAGCTTATAACAGAGTATCAACAACATAACAGATAGGCAATTAAGGAACTATTGTCATGCTATCATGTGGAAGATGAAGCACTAGATGAAGATGACCTGTGCAACATTCATATTACATAAGTTGAAGGTGAAATAGAGGTGGAAATTCCACCTCTAGAATCAAAAGTGTTTGTTGCATCGATCAAGGTGAAGAAAGGAAACATTGGGACAATTGATAATCCCAAAATGGCCATCATTGGAGACTACTGGGATGAACAAAAAGTGGAATTTATAACATATTTACTGCACGAGTACAATGACCTATTCCCAACAATGTTTACAAAGATAAAAGGAATACCAGGAGAGCTAGGAGAGATGAAGATACCTCTCAAAACTAAGTCTAGATCTGTTAGACATAGACTGTATAGACTGAATCCCATCTATAAGCAGAAAGTGAAATAAGAAATTGATAGAATGTTAGAAGCTGGAATCATAGAACCAGTGGAGGAATATGAATGGATAATACCTATGGTAGTGCAAGAAAAGAAACAAGGGGGAATAAGGATTTGTGTAGACCCGAGGAAAATAAATGATGCTTGCCTACATGACCCTTTTCCCACCCCTTTCATAGATGAGATATTAGATAATGTGGGAGGCCAAGAGGCCTACTCATTTACATATGGATTCTTAGGTTACCATCAGATAAAGATAGCCCCAAAAGATAGGTACAAGACCACTTTTTCCAAAGAATGGAGATCCTACCAGTACAAAGCCATGCCTTTTGGTCTGAAGAATGCACCAACCATATTTACAAGGGTCATAGTTCATCACCCTTCAAAATGGAAGGACATGATCCCACCATCAGGTTACCCGAATTCAAGGGAGAGGCATAAGATGATCTTGAAAAGCACTTGTTTATCTGTGAGAATATTTGGGAAGTAAATCAAATCAAATATGGGGATACAAAACTTGTGCAGTTAGCTATCATGCTAAGAGACCGCACACTGGATTGGTACATGAGATTACCTATAAACAGTCCACCAGGAACAACAAGAACAATTGCAGATATCAAGAAGCTACTGATAAATGAATTTCATAAACCTAGTTCAGAATATCAGTACATGAATGAGATGATTGAGATCACACATAAACCAAGAGAGACTGTTTGGGATATTGATCATAGGTTCAAACGATTGAAGGGAAAATTGAATTATTTCATGAAGGATATGCATCATAGACATCTCTTTGTGAATTCACTGCTACCACACCTGAAATACCCTTTGAGGCAACATAAGTTTCAAACTCAGGAAGAGGCTCTATAGGAAGCCCTACAACTTGAAGAGAAGCAGTACTAGAATATAGATCTAGCAATAGAGGCGATGAAGGAGGATATGAAAAACCTCACATTTCAACTAAACCAGAATAGGAGAAAATAGAAAATAGAAGTTGTTTGGTGTACCACATGTAGTACGAAAGGATACCACAAGAATGTGTGTCGATCTTTCGTGTAGTACATGGAAACAAAGCTACCAAACACTTTTCCAACATGGGGAATATGGTACGAGATCTGTAAAACACATGGAAATGATCCATATCATTTTCCAATGATGCAAAATTATCAGACAGTACCCAAGAGTTCATATTTCAACTTTTGCAAATCAGTGGGTCATGATGACAAAGATTTTAGGAAAATGGACTTGATGCGGGAAAGAATGTCAGACACCTATAGGGTGCAAGAATAAACGATGACATCACAAGCTAAACCTTAGTTTTACCAGGTACCACCTCCATACAAAACTGTGCAACCTCAGTATAATAACGTGCAACCACAATATAACCCCACACAATATAATCAGGTGCCTCAGTACAATGCACCACAAGGATATCAAGGTGGATACAAAGGTGGAGGATGAGGTAGAGGAGGATTTGGAAGAGGTAGAGGTCCAATAGTGTGCCAAAACTGCCAACAACCAGGACACTATGCAAGGGAATGTCCACTGCCACCTGCGACATGGATGTATTGTCATGCAACAGACCATGATACAAAGGAATGCCCAACACTTTTTGGGAAAATCCAAGAAAAGAGAAATTAGAAGAATTAGAATGTTCAATGGAATTCTGTAGAGGTGAGGGATGATGGAAGAAATATCAACATAGTTACGTGCAGAGGAACTAAGACAGGAGTTGACGTAGTACGTTAGGATCCAGGACAACACCAATGGGTGAACAAGAATACTAAACCACATAGACAATTTGATGCGAGGAAAGAAAAATAAATATTCAAGGAAGCAAGACAAGAGTTCCTCAAGAAATATGTTGCATCTACATCAACTTCACAACATACTTAGAACATACCAATGTACAAGATTCAATTATTAATTGACCACACCAACAAAGTTCCACCTATAGCGCAAGTAATTACCATAAATAATTTTCTACAATCTTGTGTTAGGCTACTGAATGACCAATCATCTGTTAAGGTTTTGCAAAATATGTTAGAAAAATGTAACACAGAGGTAGAGTGGAATCTAGAACAGAAAAAAATAAATCACCTCCATACAAGAAGGAGGACAAGCAAGGAATTCAGAATGAATTCCAACATTGGAGATTTTAACATGGGGGACATCATACTAGATTCAGGGTTTGAGTTAAATATTTTATTGAAGAAGACATGGAAGTGTATGGGAGAGCCTACACTAGGCTATTCAACTGTCCAATTGAAGCTAGAAAACCAACACAAAGTTCTACCAATTGGAAGGGTTAAGGGTGTGACAGTAGATCTGGATGGAGTGCGCACTAAGGAAGACATTGAAGTAATAGAAATAGTATATGGTACAACACCTTATCCAACATTGCTTGGGATGGATTGGGAATTTGATAACCAAGACATAATCAAATTGAAGATAAGGAAGATAACATTCGAATCAGGAGAATACAGAGTCATTGTACCATTAGATCCATCAGAAGTGGAAAGGTTTGTAGAACCCACTTGCTTAGATTTGGAGGAAATTAACCAGTTATAAAGAACCACCGCACGAGAATAAGATTATGTCAACCCAACTGCAGATGGAGTACTTAGCTAGAGGATCATCACATCATGTGCGTATGTTTTAGATATAGGGTTGGAAAATTGCCCCCCATTGGTCAAGTACTTCGGTCATATTATTGGAAAGGCTGGTGTAAGGGTGGATCCTAAAAAGATTGAAGCTATGCAATATTGGAATCACCCAAAGACTCTGAAAAGATTGCGTGGATTTCTGGGTTTAACATGTTATTATCGCAATTTTGTTAAGAATTATGGAAAGATTGCAACACCTCTCACTAATCTCCTTAAAAATAATTCTTTCACTTGGACTCCAATAGCGACTCAGGATTTTCAAACCTTGAATATGGCCATATGCACCACTCCAGTCCTGGACCTTCCTAATTTCACAAAGACCTTTGTCCTGGAATGCAATGCTTCTAGGAAAGGAATTGGAGGATTCCTTACGCAAGAGGGTTGGCCTTTGGCCTTTACTAGCAAACAACTGTTAGAGAGAAATTTGGGAAAATCAATCTATGAAAAAGAAATGTTGGCTATTCTGCATGTCGTGGATCTTTGGCGCCCTTATTTATTGGGGAAACACTTCCAAATTAAGACAGATCATCAAAGCCTCAAGTATTTTCTGGAACAACGCCTTTCCTCCCTAGAGCAACAAAAATGGGTGAATAAGATATTTGGATATGATTATGAGATCATTTACAAGAAAGGAAAACAAAATGTGGTTGCTGATGCACTTTCCAGAAAATATGAAGATGAAGGGTCCCTTTTTCTCTCTCCTTCATTTTAGAATATTGGTTCCACGATGTTCACTAGGAATGGCTACATGATCCCAAAAGTTTGCATATGATACAACAATTGCAGGCCAATTCTCCAATTTCCCCAGGGTACTCTTGGCTCAATGATGAGCTTCGATACAAAGGACATTTGTGTTTAAGTAAACAGTCAAAAATTAAATCCACAGTACTTTCTAAGCTTCATGCTACACCCACCATTGGGCACTCAGGGTTTACCAAAACCTATGACCGGGTCAAACGTTCTTTTTTTTGGGATGGTATGAAATAGGATGTTCACAATTTTGTGGAAAAATATGATGTTTGTCAATGCAACAAGGGTGAAACAGTTAAATCTCTTGGCACACTACAACCGCTTGTGATTCCACCTGCTATTTGGAGGGATATCTCTATGGATTTGATTGTAGGCTTACCTAAATCGGGAAATAAATCAGTCATCATCGTGGTATTTTATCTTCTTTCCAAGTATGCTCATTTATTTTCTCTTCCACACCCATTTACAGTCTCCACTATGGCTCAACTCTTCATGGATCAAGTCTTCAAGATTCATGGCATGCCTCATTCTATTGTTTCTGATCGCGACCCAACTTTCACCAATAATTTTTGGAAAGAACTGTTCAAGCTTCAAGGCACCCAATTGCATCTCAACATATATTATCATCCCTAGACTGATGGTCAAACTGAAGTTGTCAACAAGTGTTTGGAAACATATTTGAGGTGTTTTGCATCAGAAAGGAAAAATCAATGGGCTCAATGGTTACCACTAGCTGAATGGTGGTACAACACTTCTTACCATACAACTACCTGCATGACTCCTTTAGAAGCGGTATATGGAAAAAATCCCCCTTTATTTCTCTCATACTTTCTAGATGTCTCAAAGGTCCAGGTGGTTGACCAAACAATTATAGTTCTAGAGTCTACTCTTCGTACCCTCAAAGAGAATTTGGTCATGGCCCAGAATCGCATGAAGTAACAAGTGGATCAAGGTCGCTTTGAACTTCAATTTCCAGAAGGGGATCATGTGTTTCTTCGACTATAACCTTATAATAAAATTTCCATCAAGGGTGACCATTGACATAAACTGGCACCAAAATTTTATGGTCCTTATACCGTTCTCAAGCATGTGGGACAAGTGGCCTATCAGTTAGCTTTGCCCAATCATTCTAAGCTCCATCCTATCTTTCATGTTTCCTTCTTAAAGAAGGTGATTGGAACTATGTTCCAAACTCAAACCAACGTTCCCGAGTTGGATGAACAAGGCTCCATTTGGATACAACCACAAGAATTTTTGGACCAGCGTAAGCATCGTCCGCGTCAACGCACCATCAAGGAAGTGTTAGTCTAATGGAAAGATTAAAATCCAACATATTCCACTTGGGAACCAACTACCATTCTGCAACAATTTCCTCATCTCAAGCCTTGAGGACAAGGCTTTTTTTAAGGGGGGAGGACATGTTAGTGACCTAACCCCTCATGTAGGTAGAATAATATATTTCCATGTAATAAAGGTCAATATTAATAAGGCCTAGCAATAAGGAAGAATAAGTCAAATGTAAGAAGACCTAATAGAAGCTTCTGCTTCTAGAAGGATCTTCCTCTAGATTATTCTTTTGGATAGACACATTTAGTATAAATAGGAGTAGAGGGTATGATAAGTTTTGTCTTGGATATTATTGTAATAGAGCTCTTCTCTGCTAGAGGTTTCCCCCTCGAAGACGCAAGTGGAAATTTCTCTTAGTAATGAAAGTGCTCTCTGGTGTTATTCTGGTATTATTCTGGTGTTTTTGTGGTGTTGTTCTGGTTATATCATTGTTATCTTCCATTTCAAGCTAATTATTTTTGTTCTGCATACTATTTTATATATGGAATATTACAACCTAAGAGTGTTGATATGAAGAAGAATTCTTCATATTTTTTGTCTTCATCTCTCCGACGTGGTTCTAGATCAACATCGGCAGTGGATGAATGTTGTCTTCCTTTTTTCCTGGTAGGACAATTTCTTGCAATGTGTCCATACTTTTCATATCTGAAACATTGAATATTTGAATTGTCATTTCTATGTTCATGACCTGAAGCTGATGAAGTTTTCTTGTCTTTGAATGATTTGTTGAAACTTCTTCTATTCCTTGTACCCCTCTTTGCATGAGAAGAAAGAGATTGATTTTCATCATGATGAGAGTCTTTCACTCCTTTGGATATAAGTCTGGTTTCCTCCTGGGTGTAGTCTATCCATAGATGATCAAAATCAGGTAGATATGCTCTTCCACTGATACTTTGAAGAAATGGTTCCCAATGTCTTGAAAGAGCATTAAGAGTAGTCATGAAAAGTTCTCTGTTTGTTATGGTTTCTCCAATGGCACCTAGCTGATCTCTGATCTCTGAGATCCTCATGAAGAAGGTGGAAATGGTGTCATCTTTTGTCATCTTGATATTTTGAAGTTGATGTTTCAATGTAAGAGATATGTTTGTGTTGTTTCTCTCCAACATCTTCTTTAATGCATCATACATTTTATAATATGTCTTTAAGGTAGCAACACAATGTAGTATATGATCTCTTACTAAATAGATGATTGTCTTCCTTGCTTTGACATTGTCTGCCTTCCAATCAACTTTCTCTTCATTGATTGTTGTTTATGGTAGAGTATTTTATATCAAAATCAATAGGTCATTCTCTTCTAGAGTGATTTTTAGTCTTGATTTCCAGGAGGTGAAGTTTCTTGATCCATCAAGCCTATCTTCCACCAAATTTTTGTTCATCATGGCTTGCAGATTCTTCACAAACCCTAATGGATAGGCTAGAAAACCTAACATCCAGGCTAGGATAGAAACCCTAGGTTTCGTTGGACTTATGACTGCCAAAAATAAGCATTTGAAATTTATAATAATCCTGGTGAGAATCCTTCAATGAACTGCAAAAACCCTAGAGGCCGAAATTCTGCAGAAACCCTGAAAACCCTTGGGGCCAAAAATAAAAATTTCTCCAATTTGCAATATGAGAGTTATAGGTGGTATGCTGAAGAAGGCCATACAAAAATGTGAAATAATTATGCCCAACATTAAAGGGACAAGTGAAAGAACTAGAAAAATGAAGAGGATCATTTTTGCATTTGCATCACGAAGGTGACCGTTGGATTGGAAAGGGTGATGGAGGGCTTGTGCAATGGTTCTTTTAGGAACTCTGCTCTGATAACATGTTGAATTTTGATTCTTATCTCATGCACATGTAGTTTATTTCAATTTATCATGTACTTGAACCATAAACAATGAAACACTACCATATACAATAGCTACAGTAACCAAGATCACAAGAAGAATAACCATGCAAAAGAACACAAGAGTTTATCCTGGGAAAACCCTTCTCAATCAAGGGAAAAACCAAGAAATCATTTTCTATAGATTCAAGAGAATATCCCCCACACCATAAACCCTATAGCACATAAGAGAGTGTTCTTTGACCTTGAAAATTGTGCCTAAGAGAAGTGCACACTTCAACCATACAACTAGCTTGAGAGAAAGTTACAATGAAGTGTGAGAGTGTGTGATCCACAATGGGGATCTACTCTTATTTATACAAGACCTATCACATCAAAAGGATGTGTCTATTGGCACAATCGGGCTAACCTATATAACTGAATAATATAATTAATCTTTACACAATATTAATTATCTTTACATGGTGGGGCCAACTTGTACCCTTTACACAATTAGGGTTACATAATAAATCTTACTCTTAGACAATATAGAAAGGGATCCACACATCCTTTAGTGCTCAGCCACTAGGGACACGTCCACCTGTGATTAGACACATGGACATCACTCTCAACAGATCAACTCAACTAAGTCCATAGGAGTACCATATAGGGAGCCATCTCAATTTGACTCAACTAAGTCCATAGGAGTCTGATAAGAGAGCATCTCAAGTCGTCTCAACTTAGTCCAGAGGAGCACGCAAAGAGACCACACATCATCTCAGCTTATTCCAGAGGAGTATGACACACCCATCACATGGGTTCTCTCATAGATCGTCTCAAATCATTCCAGAGGAGAATGATTTGGAGAATGTCTCATGAAGCTAAAATCAACAAAAAAAATTCCTTTGTACATTGGGACCTTTATTTTTGCTCTGGTTCCTAGCTTGACAACAACTTTTAGCAGTTGCTCCTTTGATGCTTGTTTTCCTGCAACTTCTTCTACTTCAACATATTTATTTTCAGATTCACTAACATCACTAGCAGCAAGTGCTCTTCTCTACGTTGTCTCCATGGCATATAACCTTGCATGAAGTTGTCTCATCTTCTCTTCCATGGTTGCATTGACCACTGGTCTATCTCTGTGTCTTATTGGTGACATGATTCCAAGTCTTGTTTCACACAGAGCTATATTTATTTCCCAATAATACTTGATGATACCAGACAAGTATCCTTCATTTTCTTTCTGTTTATAGACAAAATTATGCTATGATACCAGTTGACACAAACCCCCACCACCTCCTGGGGCTCGTGCGACCTCCTGGTCTAAGGATCGTTCACAATAGGGAGTTAAATTAGCTCCCGAGCTCTTGTTGAACCCTCAAAAATATGTTCCACAAGCCTTCCTCCCTTTCCACTTATGCAAAATTACGTTTGCGAGGGTCCTAATACTCCAATAGATTCTTCCATGTGACCTCGGGCCAAGGCCATGGGATAATACCCTTGAATGGTGGGAACTATAAAAATTCAGAACTCTAGGCTTCAGGAGTTCCAACAATAATGCACAACATTCCTCCTTAACACCGAACACGTGGATGGACGAACAATGACAAGGTTCCACGACTCTCGCTACGTGTCACAATCGACGATACATAGGGGTTTCGAGACCCTAGGTTTCAGGAGTCTTGACCCAAGAACTATGCACATACCTCAAATTCGTGAAATCCGAAGTTCTGAATCGTATGGATGGAACTCACTTTCGATGGATGGTCTATATTTACTCTGAGTTCTAGGCTTCAAATATTTTCACTACACAACTCAATACCTCGGATCCTCTGGAGTGCCATACTGGCGAACTCATGAAGGGTTGTGATCAACGATCCATGAGTCCTCGTAAATGGATGATCAAGATCTACTCCGAACTTCAAGCCTTAAATATTTCTCAACCCAAACAAACTCTCAATCAGTTTCCTCCAGAGTACTAGATCTATGGACTCTGAGATCTCTTGACACGTGGCTCTCTGTGCTAATGGCTAGGATCCATTCCGGGCTTTGAAACTTCGAGAGTTCTGCACACTTTTACCATCACACTTCAAATCTGCCATATTGTCGGACTTCCAAACTTTGTTGTATCTACAGACACGTGTCCTCACAAATGGACGATCCATATTCACTCTAGATCTTGGGAATTTGGGAAATCTGTCTCCTCCACAAAACTTACTCAAAAATATCTGAATATGCGAAGTTTCAAGGACTTCAAGGGTTAACACTTGCACTAATTTCCCAGATCTGATAGTTAGGAAATATTGACTCCTCCTCGAGTGGATCTCATTCACTCAACCTTGAAATTAAACGGGTCCTTCCTCCAAAGGATTATGTTCACTATCCCTCCTAAGATTTTATCACTCATAATGATTTAGGCCTTCGACACACACCTTCCACTCCTTCGAAAACTTGAATATTTTTGGAAAATCCTTGTGCGCACTCCTTGCTCTTGTCTTCCTTGAGACTCCTTCAACACTTGACTAAGTGTTGGCCCTGTGCACAATTTGCACGGGTCTTATTGAGCTTCCATTCTCCACTGAGTATACATGCACTCCTTTCACTCAGTCTCAAAGTTTCACATTATCCCTCCTGATCTTCTGAGTCTGGAAACAACTCTTCCTTCACACTCCTTGCATGGCTACTATGCACTCCTTGCACCAATGCTTCAGAAGAGAAACAATTGAAACTTACAGAGCACTACAGGTTCATTCAATTAACCATGAAATGCACACATAGGCATATACACATAGAAATCAAATAACATGGCATTACCCAATTACTCAAAGATATGCAAACTCAGAGTTTGAATGAAATCCTCCACAATTATATTCCTTCATCAAGCATTTACAAAATTCTCAACAACAACTCTTCAACAACAAATGACATAAACTCCAACAACAATTACAACACTCTTCAGCAGAAAATAAAAATACTCAACATGAAATCACAATAAACTCCAACAACCTCATTTGGGCACATAATACATATATTTATACATGAAGGGGCTTCTCGAGCCTTCCTACTAACTACTCTAGTGCTATCATATCATAATCAAATAATTCTACCACTAAGGATTATTACAATTAAATGAGAATTTACAAAATAGATACGAGTCGATGCTCAAAATCTGTATAGTGTCTTAGGCATTAAAGAAATTACAATCTCTTGCGATCTCATACAATGTCTCTTGCCTCAAAACAATTAAATCTCTTTAATTACAATGCTTTCAAAACAATAAATGATGTGCTCCTCCTAGGATCCAAAACATTTTGAACGTGTGCGCTGGATGTTGAGTTGTCCTCCACTTTCCTTGTTGAACGTTGATGACGATGCTTCTGCATCAAATACAAACTTGGATTTCGATTTTTTAAATTGCATGACAAAGATAATACTGAGTGCTAAGCCATGAAGTTATAAGCATTCAAAATTTCCTTCTTCTAATGTCATTTTTTTTATTCCAAAGAGAGGAAAATCAAGGTGATCAAAATTTTTGATCAAAAATACGTCATGTCAATATCATAAGAGGTACATCTTTGGATCCATGCCAAATCCATAATCCATATTTCTCTAAAGAACACAATTCTCCACGAAGTCAAAATTATACCAATTGTTACAAGAAGTAGCAAGTATCAGTATATTATAGTGAATGAAACATACAATTGGTCATATCATTTCAAGATATAATTCCTTGTAATAGATGTTGCACTCCATGCCTCAACTATGGAATTCTCTTCTTGTTACTATTAGTAATTATCCTCCTTATGTAATAAAATTTCAAATGAACTAAGTCACAACAAATTGTAAACCAACTACATAAGAATTTAATCATACACACTACATTGATGGTCATTCCCATTATATAATCAAGCTCACATATTTTCAAGCAACAATTTATATAGAGATAAGAGTGAGTCAAGTGATACAACAAACACATGATATCATTCATACCCATATAATTAAAATCCTCTCTTGCAATATATATGCTATTATTCCTTTCATAACCCAATTTTCACCCTTTTATATTCCACAAGAAATTTTTTACATCTATAATCACAATCATCAAGAAATTCTACTACTTTTACTAAATGTTTAATGTTTAGGTAGAATAATAGTTCTAGGTTTAGGAGGACAAGGTTGCATAAAACACTCATTTGAACCATATCCAAACCATGCACTTTCTTTCAGTCTCAAAGTCATTAGTGTCATTTGCTTCTCTTGCTTCATAACTAATACATTTAAGGAATTCATTTTAAGGCTTTGATCCAAGAATACCAATTTGTAAGCTTATGGTATAGTACAATGTTTATGCATATATAAATAGGTTATCAATAATACTAATATACCCATCATGATCATTAAAAATAAATTCGCGTTTCAAAAATAAATCATTCATGATTTCCAATTGTTAATAATGTTTCATGTATTATTCCTTGACATTAATACACCCACAAAGACTTCAACAACTTATGAAAACAAACAAACAAACAAAAAATTCACAAGATTATGGATCCCCTTCTTTATTCACACAATATTCAGGCCATCACAAGAGACATTCTAGCTTGAATCCAAGCTTCAACTCTACCCAATTGCAAAGGATAATTTATTTTATTATTATTATAAACTTACAAGATTTTTCTAGGACCATTGGTTTCTCATACAATCATGCATCCTAAGTACAAATTCCCAAAATCAAGCTATATTTTGCATTCCACATGCCATACAATCGTCCATATTGTATTATGAATGCAATACCCCAATTTTCCAAGTGTGGGATCTCATCCTTGTTCAAAATCTCATTTGGAGAATATCTAAAATACACATTATTGTTACTTAACCAGAAATCAAAATCAAACCTTCATACAATCTCATGGCTATCATCTAAGCTCAAATGGAACTAAGTTTCATCCACACAAAAGTTGTTATCTCTTATCATATCATTCCTTTAACAATCATAGGTTGGCAAATGTTTGAAAAGGTCATGGGTCAAATTCATATTCAATACAAAGTATTCGCTCCATCACATGGTCACTGATGGATTAAAGCATTTAGCATATTCAATTATGACAATTGCTCTAAAAAGTTAAGCAATAACAACTCTCCAACAATTTAGCGAGTATTTATAGATAAATTGTTTATTCAAGAAAATTTAAGTGAATAAGGTCCAATTTCCACCTTGGGTACTATTCTCATGAGATGAAATATAACCATAAGATTTAATTAAGAGAGACAATAAAACAAATTGTGTCTTAACATACAAAGTCAAGAATAGTAATTGCCCATTAAATAAATCCTAATTGCATCCCTCGTACAATTAGTATTTTAAAAATAATATATTAATAATAATAATCTAGGTGGATACTAATGGCCACCCACCTGTTCCATTAATTTCGAATGGTTTTTCATCTTGGCAGTTTTTCTACAATTTTTTGGGTCCCAAATTTTTGGGGTCATTTTGAGGTCCTAAACGACGTTTTTTTGGTGTGATAACGCCTAACATGTAGTGAAAGGAAGATACTCGGTAGTTTAGAATGTGTACTTCTTGGCCAGATATTTCCGATGGGATACCAAGTGCCCCAAACAAATATTGTATGAAAACGTTGTGCCCCCAGAAATTTGACATATCAACTAACCACATCAGAGCCCACAAAAATTTTGGTGTTTCATCTTCTGGTGCTAGGGTTTTGGATCTTTGTTGGTGTACAAATATGTTCAATATATATCTTACACTCATTTAAATGTCAATCTGAGATTCATAATCAATAGAGTTGATGCACTATATGTGCCAATAATAGATATGTTCCTATGTCTGATGAGTATAGCATAAAGAAGAAACAATCAATACCAATACTCTATTTTCACACTTCAAAGATAACACTCTTCACACAATTCAGAAATTAGAAAGAAAACTCATAAACAAACATATGATATAAAGTTCTTGCTTAGGTGATGGACCTGTTCATTGATGGCTCATGAAAGGAAAATATGAACTATGATTCTATCTCCTAGAGCAACTAAACTAAAAGCAATCAACACTCTGTTTTGCAATCCTTAATTTATGTTTTACACACTGTGCAAAAATTAAAGAACAAAATTCAAATAAAAGACTCTAGCTAACATGCACTCCAAAGGCTCTCTTACAAGAAACAAGATCGTCCATTTACTAGCTCATGAAGGTGAAAGATGGATTCTGATCTTACTTCTATAGTCACTCACTTCAATATCAACTTGCAAGTTGTCTAATTCTACACACTCTTCAAATCAAAAAAGGAATTTTAATGCAACCTTGCAATTCTGAAAAGTTACTTTATTTCTACACAGGAAACAAGGATTTTAAATGAGAGGTTCCATGTGTTGGCTCACTTAATGTGAAATATGGACTCTCCAATTGTTCCTGTACTGCCACACTTTGCAAGATAAAAGATGAGATTAGAAGGGCACAATTCAAAAATAAATGATCACACATAGAAATCATAAATGTTCACACACATAAATTATAAATGATTATAAAGCTACCACTAGATTATTGTTCACAAATTTTGATGCATCCACACTTAGATTATTTTGTAACTTACAACTTATTTACATCAAACATTTCTACTCACAACTGATATGTACAAAATCACTCTACAGACATACTTACAGAAATTAGATCCATGTTGCAATTACAGTAAGCTTGCCAAGTTGGACCAGTGGGCCCTTGTCGATGCCAACGGGGAAGCTTAGAGGGAACTCACAAAATAGTAAACTTTAAATAACACTTGGAGTCAATGAAATTAATCTCATATTAATTCTTCAGCAAGTTTACACAGATAATATGTTCATAAATCCAATCTGCAACATAACAATTCCTCTCTCTTTTGGCTTAGCCATCACTCAATTTATATGATTTTTACATTACAAATTTGGATATAGACAATCCAATCCAAATCAAAACAATTTTCCATCAATGGAGGTCAAGTACAACCACTATCTAATCAAGGAAATGTTGTTCCCACGAATCTGGGCATGATCTTAGAAATTCTAGAAAATTGGCAAAGATTGAGGATGGATCGTTCCCCCTGAGCTGGACGTGTCCGATCTGGTGATTCTGGCTCATGTGTCCGAATGAAAACATGTCTCTGGAAAAAACCCATGTCCCCAAATTTTGAGATCCATCGTCATCGGCCTGGAAATCGAGGTGAAAATTGAGTACCAGAATGTTAGTACCAAAATCCTGTAGGTAGCTGTTTAGTACCGGAATACACACAGTCATAATCCTGAGTATCGGATTAGGTGCATGGGCAGTACCAGAATAGCGCAGAGTGTGCTACTACTAGATCAAAACTTCCTAAAATTCAAACAATTAGGATCATGCAAAATCAAAACATTTAATCAAATTAATTCAAGAAAAACTAAACAAATCATGCCTCAATCATAATTTACTCCTTATGCACATGAACAAGGTCATTGGGTATGTGTTTGGGAGGAAATAGTCAAGTATAAGATTATAACATAGGAAAAAAGGAATAGGTACAAGGTAATATAGGCCATTATATATGTCAAAACTAAGACTCAACATTCCCCCATGCTTAAGTCATTGCATGTCCTCATGCAACAATGATCTTCAAAATTTCAAAATTGATGGTACACTTCACTTGATCATGCATTCCATTGAAGTTTCATCCTTCTTTAGCTCATAAGTTTAAACAATATAAAATTCATGGATTATGCTTCAAACTTATTACTCATGGAAAAGTAGTTATGACAGACAAGTGGAGTCATGGATAATATATTAGATCTGTTAGTGATTTGATGTCAAGTCTTATCCAATTTGTTTTCGATCAAATTTAGGAGAAAGGGTTGGCTGTGAATCTAATATGATTATAGGATAGTGGCCAAGAGTTTTCAGAATGACTTTGACTAATAGCCCCCCCTGGCTAGATTACCTTTAAAAGTGATGTAAGCATAGTTTAAATCTCATTTGAAGAGAGGAACACATAAACGAATACATCCCAAGATGATTAACTCGTTTCTTATCCAAGTTTTTAGAGATGAAGCTCTTCTTGCTTAGGTAAGGTGAATTACACATACTGAGGGTCCCACTTCTCATGCAAACCTATTTATTTTAAAGATAGAACTCTAAAGTGGATACTTGAAGGTTCTTAAGAACATCGTCCGAGAGATATAAAGGTCATATCCTAGCCTTGATTTGATAGTGATTGTTTCAGAATGAGACCCAAGGGTTTTTGTTCAGTTTTAAGTGTGCCACTTTATGTTTTTCAACTCTCTTTACCCGGCATAGCCCTGCTGCCAACAGGCTTGTTCAGTACCTCGACAGGTTTACCTTAGTACCATACAAGCATGGCCCCGCTGCCAACAGGCCTGTTCAGTACCTCGACGGGTTTACTTGTACTTCCTGATACTTCCTTTTTTATTATATTACTCAAAAGATTTAGAATTATGTATACTGCTCATTGACAGTTTTAGAGTATAAGGAAGGAAGGTGGTACGAGAGTGTTTTAGATTTATTAAGCACATAATTAATTTTTTGCAATTATCCCAAGGGTGACATCATCCACCTTCAACTTAAATCTCAACTATTCAATGTATAATGGAACATCTCGGATAATGACTAAGAATTCCCTCTAGTTAATCCTATTAGGGTTCTCATGAAAGTTCATTGAGGTTTTGCAAGGGTGGTCCACCACATGAGGTTTTCATCAATACCTCCAAGAGAAACTTGCATAAGAACTTGTTGAATCAACTAGATTAGTATTATACATAATGGTGTCACCACTTTTCAATGGATATTTCAATTAGCAATCACTTTTTCAAAATGATGAGGTAATAAGAAAAGTGCACCCATTATCATATCGAGATAAATGTGGAAATATCTTCCTTAAAGGATAGCAAGGATGATTCAATTAGGGTTGAGTGTAGAAATGTAGGAGGAAGATGTACTTGAGAGTAAAAATAATTCAACACAGTACTTAAATGATCCTTGATAGAAAGAAAATGAAGAGATTAGCCCATACCTCTAATTACCTGAAGTGAAAATGATGTTAAGCACAAGACAAAGATCATATCACCTTGGCATCAGTACCAGATTGGTAACTGGTATCAAAACATGTTTCTGTAGTACCATAATAGATAGTACCAGAATAGGATAGTAACAGAACAATGCAGTACTGGAATAGAGTAGAGGGTAGAAACAGAGTGACAGGATGAATGATTTCCATATGAGGAGATGTATACGAGGGCTTGCATAAATTCATGGTAGGGAGTGTGCAATAATTGAGAGTAATCATATGTTCACTGCATAATTAGTCCAATTCCTTAGTAAAATGAAAACAAATTGTTGAGTTTATGTGTCCTATTGCTTGAAGAATGAGAAGCAAAAATTGAATACATGATTAGAGCTACCATCACCTTATTACCAGTACTAGATCACCTGAGTACCAGATGAGCACAGACCTAGTGCTTTTGAAACTTTTGTAGGCTGCACCTTTGTAGAAGTTGCTAGTGTTTTCTGCAAACTAGAATTTGTAAACTTCTCCTTGTGTCTGGCATACTCTTAGTATCAAGATGTAGAAGATGTTATCAATCATTGTTGCTGTAGGAAGAAACATATGAATGTTGGAAAAACGTTGTTGTTGTTGCCACTTCCATTTTATTAGAAAATAAACCTAACTAGCACTGTCTCAGCAACCACTCCCCCATGCTTGAGGTTTGGCATGTCCTCATGCCAAAGAAAGAAGGTAGTGATGAAGCTAACCAATAAATCAGTTGTTTTCCACCTCTCTTGCAAATAGATCCATTAATGACTCCCATTATGTCTCCCTGCTCAGGCTCTAAGTCAATGGATGTTCTTCATAGGTTTACTCTTTTGTGACTTTTAAGAGATGAAAAGCATGTCCATCTGTAATTACTTGGACACTATGAACCCATTTGGATTCATAGAGTAAACCCACTGTCATGTCTGATATCCAACTTTCCCACAATCTACACTTAACTAAACAATCATCAAGGATACATCACCATATATAGTCTGATGGATTCCCTATGAAGTTGCCAATTATTAAGACCCTATATTCTTCATGAGAGTAGACATATTCAAGAATGCTAAGCCTTTGTATTAAAGCCAAATCTTGAGATGAATTAAACCCTATCCAAGGTAGGAAAGGAAGGAAGAACAAGCACAAGAGCAACATAGAATTCATACTAGTCGTTGTGCCTCTAATCTCCAAAGGTTTTTTTTTTTTTTTAATCATATGAAGAATAAATTTGTGCAACAGGTCGAAATATGAGACTACCCAATAGTGCCTGGATGAATTGCAGTACTATTGTAGATGCCAAATCATGCAACAATAGTCATACTATTACCATAGGTAGTCATCTCATTACTGGATTCGATTTTACACTTCTTAGCAACCACAAAACATGCCACTGATTAATAATTGCATTTTCTCCACTGGGAAATGGTACTTGACTGCTTCACTAAAATACCATAGAACCAAATCTAGGGCCCTYAGAATCTCAAGAAYAGGYAGAAGACTRAATGYATTYRAAATTTTTSCTTGTTTYTAGTTTTAAATCCTTGAGGGGCTCCCTATCAATAAAATGATTGTTTAAATATTCTTGGAGTGACTCTCAGCTTGCATATAACCAGTGCTACAAATCACTGGTATTGAGAGTGGGCAGTTAATATAATTGATGAATTCAATACATGAAACCATCTTAGCAAAATCAGTACCGGGATTGTCCATAGCAAATCCAACTTCCATTTTCATCATGATTTCCATAGAATTCAAGATATCCAACCTCAGATTTTTCCAAAATGAGTTGATGCTTCGACCTTTGAAGGCTCGGCTTGCAGGAAAGATTGAAGACATTGAGAATCCTATTGATTTTCTGATTGAAAGTGCATCAATTCATCCTCAAAAGATATTTTTCAAATGATTAATCCATATCATCAATTGTCAAGTTATAAGCATGCATTGGGGAAGACTGGCTTGTATAACATATGTGGTAATTTGTAGCTGGAAAAGAGTTCATTTGCATGCAAATGATATTTCCAATTGTGTGGTCTTCGCGAAAGTTGTAATATTCAAGTCATATGCATTTTTAGAAAAATATACATGCATGTACCTTCAGATTCTCCAAAGATTTAGCTGCTGTCACATTTGAAAACGCAACAAAGTCATCAAGTTCTCCAAAATGAGCATGCATAGATTCTTTTGCTGATGATGGACTTGAAAGTTGTGGAGAAGGAACACTATAAATGAAACAACACTATCGACTTCTGGACACAACACATTGCTTGCAATAAATAAAGTGCCACCCTTGTAAATGCAGTGATCACAGTCTCAATAGTTGCACATGCTCCATGGCCTCTTTTGAGGGATTGCAAATTATGGGTGTCTTTAGGATTGTAGAGTTAACAGTGGGCATATCCCATTCATTATTGCTTTCAGTAAATTTTGAAGGAGGATTAAGTGTCTCAAAGCATATTAGGCCTTCAAAGCAATCTTCCAACCCTCTGCAGCATGAACTTTGTCACTATTTGTAAATATAATTTTTCGCTGAGGCATGCTTAATAAAAATTTCTTCAGCGCATGATCTGGTTTAAGATTCTCATATGGAAATCTCCTGTGAACAAAACTTTGGTAATCGCCATAGTCAAATTCATATCCTACTGCCCTGAGTCCGGCCATGGTTGTCCCATAAGTCTCATATGAATCTCTGTTCAAGTCTGGGACTCTCCTCTTTTCAACTCCAAGATTTTTATTCCTATAATCTTCGATGTTATTGGTGCGTGCTGCAAAAAGTCCAGAATTTAAGGGATATCATATGTCATCCAGATCAAACAAAACACAGCCATATCGAGACCTCTGGTCTGTCATGCGTCGATTCTCATCCAACACCATTATCGATCACTCTGAATGCAACAAGGAGGGAGACAATGTATGTTGAAAGAATGGCAATTCTGAGAATAATCTTACAAAACAAAAAGAAAAATTAAGCTAACGAGGTTGAGATGGAATGGTCAGGTCATCTGTTCACCAATAATCCTCTAAAGGTCTCGACTCCCCCAGAGTGTTGGGGTACCTGGTTAGATTACCAGTGCATTCCTGAAGGAAAGGAATATCTAGTTCTATGCATGAGAGTGGAAATACAACCTAGTTTAGGCACATCAGTCCATTATTATCTTAGGAGCTACTACAGGGAGGAATTTTTGCTTGACTAGAATGATATTGTAGAACAAATTGGTTATGTTCATGTGGGTATGTGTCAGAATTCAAGAATATCATCAGAGGTCTATTTGATGCATTAAGATAATATGAAAGTTGGGCTGCAAAGGATACAAGAAAGGGAATCTGGTGTGCAATAGTTTGTGGAACATCATTATGGTTTCTTTTACATTCTAATCAATGCCCCTAATCAATTGGCTTGATGTAGTGTTGGGAATATAGCCTCAAACAAATGGCAGAGTGTGGTCCAAGTAGCTGGAAATGTCACAATTGAGGATATGGATATGTTTGATAAGTACTTGGTGTTGGTTCTTCATAAGGGAGGAATTCCAGTAATTTTTCCATTGCCTACGCCTCTACAAATTGACTTGAATGATGGAATGCAGCTTGAAGACCTTACTCCATGGTTCCTACCAATGTTGGCTAACATGTGCACTGTTGTTCCTAGATGGAATCATGATTTCAATTCTTCTATTTTCCATGCAGTGATCTCAAAGAGATTCAGCAGCAAATCCATCAATGATATTTAGAAGATCACTACAAATACATGTTGTTGATCCTCAACATACTTTAATTAATTGATCAAACCAAATGCAATAAGTGAATAGTAATAGAAATCATTCAAAAGCAAACATTGGATGAAATTTCAACTTAAATTCCCCCACAATAACAACAAGGGTCATAACTTCCCTTGCACTCACATATCTTCTTAGAGCTCACTATCAATACCTTCTTTTCGAAATTCAACATCCAATGATCGGGGTTCTGGAAATAGTGTATGGGATGTTGTGCAAGTGCTCTTAACATATCTCAAGATGATATCCAAAATCACATAGGCACACAGAAAGTCATTTACCGAATAGTTCCAACAGTTGAGAAACAACAATCTTGGCAACTCTGTTTCCAATTCATGGTTGATGACAGTATTACAAAAAATTGGATTTATGAGGTTGCAAGTGGGATCCCAAAATGTATGTATTGCTGCTGCAAATCAACAGATTGTAACTGCACTATATGATGTTTCAAAAGTATGTCAATTTCTCTAGGGTTTTCATTATTAGCTGCAAAATGGTTAGGACACTTGATTCCATATATGCATACTGAACAATTTAACAAATGGGACACATGTGGGGTTATAAGTTGGTATTGGTGGGATTACGAAAAGAAGAGGCAAGGACAAGTGGTAGAATAACAAGCTTGAAATGTTGTCTTTATGATAAATTTCCTTCATTTTCAATAAATTAAAAGGATTAGAAAAATGCTTACCTCAAGTCACCCTTGGAGTTGATACTTACAAATCTAAATTTTGAGTTATTTTTGCAGGAACTTGAGCTTTGAACACCATCCGAAAAATCTAAGTGTGCATGAACAAATTTGAAGAATGCATCCAGGTTGCTAGGAAACTATTGATATATTGCTTGTATGCAGTCCCAGTACAAAAAAAAATCATGTTGTTGCCTTTGAGATGTTTGTTAGCAATCAACCTGCTATAAGAACAAAGATTGGGCATGGGAACAATGACCTACTTCTTTCCAACAAGCTTCCTTGTCAACTGTCTTATTCGACAAACATAAAAGAACTGTTGCACTATATTTTAAACTGAACCACTAACTATATGTGGTTATTTATTCATTGTCCTACCCTACTTGAGAAAAGAGAAATCCTTTTTTCAAGTATAGGAAAATTTCCAGTGAAGCCATGTGCGTAACAAGGTTAGAAATATATCCATACTCGGGTTTAAAATATAAATTTTAATGCATACCAGAGTATGAAGGACCAACTTCTTTAATGATGAGATCAAACAATAATGAAAAGTAACAGAATAGTGTGACATGACAACTAATTGGAACCATCTTTCAATAGGATCAAGATATTCTCGTTTCCCTTCTTTATTTAGGTCACACAACATGTCCTCCTTTTCCATTCCACGCAGATCATTTCCTTCAAGATGATTGGTCTCTAAGGTACATACAGGATCTGTTGAGAGGCATGCTAAGAAATCCTCAATATCAGGTTCTAATGGTTTCTCTCCATTGCATTCTATCCATGATTCTTGAGTCTCCTCAACAAATTAACAATAGGAATCCGAAGGGACTTCTAAATCTTCTTGTGGAGAGACAACTAAATTCTTGGCTACTGTCAAGATATGCTCTTCCTGAGAGGCAGATATTCCAGCTGCTACTAGAATGTGAGAAAGTTCTTGGAGGAACATTCTTCAAGTGCTTGATCATCCATGAATTACTCTAGTTGGTTCATGATCCTTGTCTCGCAACACAACTTAGTACTCAGGGGTTCTTACAACACCCCAAAAATGATTTATCATCAAAGATTTGAATATTAAAACTATTTGCAAAAATAAAACACACCAAACTTGAAATCCTTATGTTACTGGGACCCTTCTATCACCAGGTTATCGGTTTGCACAAGTTAGCCCATCATGAAAACACAAATTTGCATAAAAGAAGGAAAAACACACTTGCATTAAAAGAAGAGAGGACAACCTAAATTTGGAGAAACCCCACCAAAGTGGATGCGTGGGCTCTTCCTGCACATCTTATCATCTTCTCTCCACCCTTAGGTCATCCATAAAACCAATCCAAAATCTTTAAATTCAAATGCTACCTATTACCGTTTACAACTCCCCAACAATGGCGCCAAAATGTTGGTGTACAAATATGTTCAATATATATCTTACACTCATTTAAATGTCAATCCGGGATTCATAATCAATAGAGTTGATGCACTATATGTGTCCATAATAGATAGGTTCCTATGTCTGATGAGTATAGCATAAAGAAGAAACAATCAATACCAATACTCTGTTTTCACACTTCAAAGATAACACTCTTCACACAATTCAGAAATTAGAAAGAAAAATCATAAACAAACATATGATCTAAAGTTATTACTTAGGTGATGGACCTGTTCATTGATGGATCATGAAAGTAAAATATGAACTATGATTCTATCTCCTAGAGAAACTAAACTAAAAGCAATCAACATTATGTTTTGCAATCCTTAATTTATGTTTTACACACTGTGCAAAAATTAAAGAACAAAATTCAAATAAAAGACTCTCGCTAACATGCACTCCAAAGGCTCTCTTACAAGAAAGAAGATTGTCCATTTACTAGCTCATGAAGGTGAAAGATGGATTCTGATCTTACTTCTATAGTCACTCACTTCAATATCAACTTGCAAGTTGTCTAATTCTGCACACTCTTCAAATCAGAAAAGGAATTTTAATGCAACCTTGCAATTCTGAAAAGTTACTTTATTTCTACATAGGAAACAAGGATTTTAAATGAGATGTTCCATGTGTTGGCTCATGTAATGCAAAATATGGACTCTCCAATTGTTCCTTTACTGCCACACTTTACAAGATAGAAGATGAGATTAGAAGGGCACAATTCAGAAATAAATGATCACACACAGAAATCATAAATGTTCACACACAAAAATTATAAATGATTATAAAGCTACCACTAGATTATTGTTCACAAATTTTGATGCATCCACACTTAGATTATTTTGTAACTTACAACTTATTTACATCATACATTTCTACTCACAACTAATATGTACAGAATCACTCTACAGACATACTTACAGAAATTAGATCCATGTTGCAATTACAGTAAGCTTGCCAAGTTGGACTGGTGGGCCCTTGCCAATGCCAATGGGGACGCTTAGAGGGAACTCACAGAATAGTAAACTTTAAATAACACCTTGAGTCAATGAACTTAATATCATATTAATTCTTCAACAAGTTTACACAGATAATATGTTCAAAAATCCAATCTGCAACATAACAATTCCTCTCCCTTTTGGCTTAGCCATCACTCAATTTATATGATTTTTACATTAAAAATTTGGATCTAGACAATCCAATACAAATCAAAACAATTTTCCATCAATGGAGGTCGAGTACAACCACTATCTAATCAAGGAAATGTTGTTCCCACGAATCTGGGCATGATCTTAGAAATTCTGGAAAATTGGCAAAGATTGAGGATGGATCATTCCCCCTGAGATGGAGGTCCACATGTGTGTGATCTGGTGATTCTGGATCACTTGTTTGAATTAAAACACGTCTCTGGACAAAACCCATGTCCCCAAATTTTGAGATCCATCATCATCGGCCCAGAAATCGAGGTGAAAATCGAGTACCAGAATGTTGGTACCAAAATCCTGTAGGTAGCTCTTTAGTACCGGAATACACACAGTCATAATCCTAAGTACTAGATTAGGCACATGGATAGTACCAGAATAGTGCAGAGTGTGCTAGTACCGGATCAAAACTTCCTAAGAGTCAAACAATTAGGATCATGCAAAATCAAAACATTTAATCAAATTAATTCAAGAAAAACTAAACAAATCATGCCTTAATCATAATTTACTCCTTATGCACATGAACAAGGTCATTGGGTATGTGTTTGGGAGGAAATAGTCAAGTATAAGATTATAACATAAGAAAAAAGGATCAGGTACAAGGTAATATAGGCCATTATATATGTCAAAACTAAGACTCAACAATGTTTATCGTTTATAATTGATGATTTATGTTAAAAGGCCTTTTCGACCTCTTTTTAATCAACTTCTTATGAATGAGCATAGCCAACACATCTCTTTCTTAAGGGATAAGATACCACCATTCTAGCTGGTTTGTTTTCTTTGTAGTTTATGGTCCTTTGTATTCCATTCATTAATAGAAGATGATTTTAACTATATCACTGTGTTTCAATATATTTTTGTGTTTCCTTTTTATATATCAAAACAATTTTTTCTTTGTTTTTTCTCTGTGAATGTCCTCGATGAGGTCAAGCTATTGGGAGTTGGGTATTGAACCGGTTGATATTGGGAAAGAACACTCCCATCAGCCCAAGAAACCTTCCATGGAAGAGGAAAAGAGAGATGATGGAGCAGGAGATCCTATCAAATTGTTTCTTGAGGAATCCCTCACGCAACAAAGGAATGGGATGATGGATAATTTTGTTCAGATCCTTCAATGGCTTCCCAAAACAATGAAGGCACCTTCAACCAACAATCACTTCAAAGGTGATACCCCCTTCAAGGTGCAAGTTAACTTTGATATTCCTTTATTTTAAGGTCATATAGACATCGACGCTTTGGAAAAATGGTTAATTCTACTAGAGGGTTATTTCTTTGTTCAAAATTTTTCCAATAGTGAAAAAATCACCTTCGCACTCCTTAAATCCCTTCCCCATGTGATATTTTGGTGGGAAACTTATTTTGAGAAACATGTCGGAGATGAGTTTGCAATTTTTTGGAACGAACCAACTTGGGAAACTTTTGTTGATTCCATAAAGGAGAAATAATACCTTGTTGGAAAATACGATAACTAATGCACGAGATGGACAACTCTATGTTAGGAGAGATACCAAATGGTGTCGAAGTACACCAACATATTCCATACCTGTGCACAAATATGGGTATTAAATAATCTGAGAGACACATGTTTTTGAAGTATCACAGTGATCTACATATAGGTACATCTAAAAAAATATGGATTTCATGGACATTTTATCACTAGGAGTCACTTATCGATATGATATCAAGATCGAGCAAAATTTCAAGAAAAAAAAGTTATATTTTAGTTCTACAAACCCATTGCAGAAAAAACATGGTAAGGGTGGCCCTAAATCCCTACACAAAGGGAAGAGAAAGGATGGATAGCCCCAGGACAACCAATCCATTCCATAATAAAATAAGGGTAATGGGAATTTGAATAAGGACAATAGAAAGTGGTGTGAGTTTTGAAAAATACCTTTGTACAACACTAATGAATGTCACTCCAAACAGTCATTGTTGGCTGAGATGAAATCCTCAGAGTTATATGATAGCTCAAAATTAGATTCAGATCTGGAAAGAGGAAAAATGATCATTGGCATGGAACCCAGTGTCACCATCTCTACCACAAAGGTCCAACGAGAGGAACCAAAGGATCCTGAAGAAAGGGAGCACCTCTTCCACTCGCTGATGTGGGTGAAGGGGACCCCACTCCAATTCATTATTAAAAATGGTAGCTAGAAGAACCTAATATTAGTCAATGTTATCAAGAGGTTGAACCTAACAATGAAGTCACACCCTTAGCCATACACCATCGATTGGCTCAGCCATGGATGAGACAATTGCATCATCCAAACGTGTCACTTGCACTACGACATCAAGCCCTTAAAATAAGAGGTATTGTGGGATGTTTCCCCACTTCAAGTTTTTGATGTTATTTTAGGACAACCATATATGTGAAAGCATCATGTTGTTTACGAATATAAGCCCTGTAATGTCTTTATTACCTTGGGAGGTCAACTCTACAAGGTACCAGAGGCAGTCCCAATTAATGTGGTCTCTTTGATCTTCACAAAGTAGTGCACAAATGTGATATCTTAGACTGAGAAATTTTTCCTTTTTATGGTCCAGTTGGAAGGTGGACGAAAGATCGTTGAAACTGCCAAAATGTTTGGACAAGGCCCCTCTACATAGCAGAAGTTGGTGGAAAAGATAGTAGAAGAACATAAAGACATCTGTGTCTCACCTATTGGGGTGCCTTTTCACTGTTAGGTAAAGCACTCAATTAATTTGGCACCCAATGCTCCTCTAGATAATGACCCTGTATATAGGTACTCTGTTATAGAGAATTAAGAAATCGAACTCTATATCCAAGAAATAATTCCAAAGGGACACATTATACCAATATCCTCACCTTATGGAAGACCAATTGTTTTGGTTCAAAATAAGGATGGGATGTTTTGACTTTGTATTGATTACATAGCCATGAAAAATATCACAGTCTAGAATTGGTACCCAATCCGTTGGATTGATGATCTTCTAGATCAACTCAAGGGTGCCAAATTTTTCAATAAGATTGATTCGAAGTCAGGCTACCACTAGGTGTTGATTGAGAAAATTGATGTATGGAAGACAACCCTCAAGACTAAACAAGTTATATTCGATTGTTTGGTCATGACTTTCAACTTGACTAATGCCGCATCCATATTCATGTTGATGATGGATGATATATTGTGTCCATTCAAAAACTCCTTTGTGGTCATGTGTCTACATGACATCCTCATCTTTAGAAAAACCTTGGAGGAACATTTGAAGCACATTCATTATGTCTTGGGCACCCCACAACAACACACATTATATGCCAATTTGGAGAAGTGTCCCTTTGTCATGCAAAGAATTAAATATTTGGGATACATCATGGATGAGTAGGGTATGCATGTGGATCCAACCAAGATACAAGTCATTTGTGATTGACCAACCTTGAAGAAATTGATATAGCTCCACAAATTCTTGGGCCTCACTAAATTCTACTCTAGGTTTGTGTTGGGATTCTCTCATATCGCTTGCACCCTAAGCCAGGTGACCAAGCATGGATCCAAGGAAAAGTTTGTTTGGGATACATCATAAAAAAAAGAAATTGAGGATTTTAAATCCACCTCTACTCAACACTAGTCCTTATTATTCTTGACCCAAAACAACCATTTAAAATTGAGATAGACGCTTCATATTATTCTATCGATGCAGTTCTCACTTAGCATGGGAATCCAGTGTCCTATCACAGTGAAACACTATTTGATGTTATTCATAGATACCCCACCTACGATAAATATATGTACTCCATGGTGTAGGCATGTCGACAATGGAAGCATTACATTATGGGAAAGGAAATGATCATCCATATTGATCATAGTCCTCTAAAATTCATGCAAACACAAAGAAAGTTATAAAATGACCACCATCATTAGTGGTTCATGTGCATACAATAATTCCACTTGAACATCAAGTATAATAATGGTATCACCAAGCGTGTTGTAGGTTTCCTCAGTCGACACCCGATTATGGAACTAACCACAATTAACAACTCCTATGGGAATGAGACCTCTGGGTGGCCACAATTATACAATAATGACTCTGAATTTTCTACTACCTATCATACATTGAGCACATGAAAACCAACTCTAGAATTTCATCTATAAGATGGAATGCTATGCTACATGAGTCATCTCTCTGTTCCTTCAAGTGAGAGTGTAAAGATGATTTGGGAATATCATTACAGTCATGTGACATGACACTTTGGCATGGAAAAAATAATGGTACTATCACAAAATCATTTTTATTGGTTGAAGCTTCGACAAAATGTCAACAAGTATATCAAATATTTCAATACTTGCACCATTTTGAACCCTTCCATTAAGAAACAAAGGCTATACATCCCTCTTCCTAGTCCTGATAGGCCTTGGGAGTCCATCTCCATGGATTAAATTTTAGGTATACCTTAAACCAAACATGGTAATGATTATGTCTTTGTGGTCATTGATCAATTCTATAAGATGGTAGTTTTGACACCCTTTAATAAGAGTAGCACAATTGAGGCCACTGCTAAGCTCTTCTTTGAACATGTTTGGGTTCGTTTTGGGATCCCATGGAACATTATTTAAAATATATACAGTAGGTTCTTAATTACTTTCTGATCCAGCCTATGGTCGATGATGAACACCAAGTTGACCAAATCGACTTCCATCCACCCAAACATTGATGGAAAAATAGAGGCAGCCAACACGATGATTGTTCATATCTTGAGGATGTAATTCCAAAAATACCAAGACATGGGATGATATTCTTCATTATGTTCAACATAGATACAATAGATCCCTCCAAAACTCTATAGGCCACAACCCTTTTCAAGTGTTCTTGGGGTTCCAACCATTGGCCCCCATTGACATAGCTCTACCCATTGTAGTTGCACAAGAAGATTCCTCCCATACTCATACTGAGGCTAATCGAGAAACCAAATTTGTTGAACAAATATAGAACATCCAAAAACAAGTTCATGATATTTTGTAGAAAGACAACACCAAGTACAAGTTCATGATATTTTGTAGAAAGACAACACCAAGTACAAGCAGTGACATGATCAATATCAGGTACCACACAAGTTTTAGGTGGGAGATAATGTATGGTTATATTTATAGAAAGAGTACCTCAAAAGACCTGACCAAAAGCTTCTCCTACTCTAATATAGGCCCTACACCATCACCAAGGCTATGGGTGAGAATGATTTTGAATTAATTATTTGTTGGATTACTGAGAGGGGGGGTGAATTAGTAATAGCATAATTATAATATTTTTTCTTCAAATAATCCAAGTGTTATATCAATGTAGAATTATTATCCAATAATGAGCAATAAGAAATGAACAATCACACACATACATAGTACACCAGTTTTTTACGTGGAAACCCAAATCGGGAGAAAACCAGATAATGTTTTTTTTATATGTCTTGAAGAATTACATTCATTGGAAGCACCAACTTCCTTTGTTTTCTAGCTGCAACTGGAAGGAGGCTCCAACCCCCTAGTTTCTTAAGATACAACCTGAGGGAAGCTCCAACTCCCCAATTCTCTGGATACAACCAGAAGGAGGCTACAACCCCCTATGTTCTCTGGCTACAACCGGACGGTGGCTACAACCACATGTCCTTGCCCCATCCAACCACCCTAAAGTAGAAGTAGAATGATGGAACCACTGTCACACTATCACTGTGAGATATATCATTGTAAACCTGTACCAATAAACCTGAACCATGCATCAACCATGCATTAACATGTACCTCAACTTGTAATCAAACTGTACCATAAACAAGTGCATCAACCATGCACCAACCTGTACCATAAACAAGTGCATCAACCATGCACCAACCTGTACCATAAACAAGTGCATCAACCATGCACCAACCTGTACCAAACAATCTATAATCAACTTGTACCATAAACAAGTGCAACCAACCATGTACCAAGTACGTACCAATCATGTGTCAACTATGCATCAACTATGACTCATCAATATGTACCAACATCATCAACTATATATCTCATGTATGTGCCAACTCATCAACTACTTGTCTCAACCATGTACCCAACTTGTACCTCAACCAAAATCCCTCATCAATTTCATCATCCAAATATGATTTATAACTCTGTAATAGACCTGGTGTATATTATCACATACCTGCAAACCTTCGTTAACTTTAAACAACAAGAGACTAACATTTACATCAAACTTTTCTTTAGTCTCACATGACTAGTTTTGGATTAGTCAACAACCCTAACTTGAAATAATCATAACTTTGTACCTGTAATGAATAAAGATATGAAACTGATACACAATTTTCTTCAGTGTGTTTTATGTAATTCCTCTAGGTATCACTACTTTGGACCTCTCAAAAAAGTAGTTATAGCAAGAATGGCATACCTTGTTGAATTTTGTCTTATTCTAGAGAGCGACCTTGTAGAGCGTGCCCTGCACGAAATTTTTGTTGAATCGATATGAAAATATTACATAGAATACTACATAATGTAATATAACCAAAACATTTTGTCTTACTGAATTTGGATCTGTTATGAAAAAGTTATGATGTTTTTACCCGAAACACCCGTTTTTGACTAGTTTCGGGACTAGCCACAAACCCTATGTTCCATGGAGTGTAAATACAAAAATACAATGACCCACAACATGAATGTTTTACCACAGATACATGGATATGTTTCGTAAATGGAATAGCAATTTTAAGGTCTTAATCATTCTAGAAAAAAGTTATTGTGAAAATGGTGAGATGACCTGTAAATAACATACCTTAGAAAGAATCATCAAAATAATTTATCCTTCCTTGAATTCCAGCCTTCTTTTCTTCACCTTCCCTTAGAAATTCGGCTTTGATATCCTTAGGTTACCTCAGAAACCTATAGGTATTCAATATGCTCAAGTGCATCTAAAATTAGAGAGCCTTGCCTCTTATTTATACTCTCCAAGTAGCTTTCTTAAAAACATCTTCTAGGTCACTTTGCCCACTTTCCTTATTTTAGGGTTAACCCACTTCTAATTTCTCCATTAAATTGATTATTTAAATTATTTATTTTGTATTCACTTTGAATTATAGTACACTCATCAATTCACTTTATTATTTACATTCTAAAATATCTTAAACCACTTTGACTACTTTGACCTTTTGGGGCTTCTAGATGACATAAGAGGGTCCTCCAACTTCATAAGACCATAACTCTCAAATCGTGAGGAGTTATGTGATGTTCCACATACCACCAAAAATGGAATGACATGTAACATCCATATAGAATATTATTACCTGCAAATATATCAAAACTCATTTTATTATCCATCAAACAAACTTGGGTCCATTACCTAAACTTGGGTTCTCCAACTTCTCATGGCCATAACTCTCTAACCATGAGGAGTTATGTGACGTTCCACATACCACTAGAAATGGAATGAAAAGAAATATCCATATAGGATAGTTTCAATGAAAAATTCACTGACATTCATCTCATTATTCCACAAATAATCATGGGTTCTCTAACCATACTTCTAGGATAACTCAATCCACAAAGCGTCTTCCCATGAGGGATTTCACCATAAGGGGACCACTTTGGAGTTCATCCATTTATACTTTTTATCAACCATGAAAAGAAAATAATGATTCATATTTACATCAAACAATATTGGGTCCATTACCCAACATTTGTGCTACGGGGATTTCTTCAAGTGTTGACATCAATGACAACCAACCTTAATCAACAATATCCCCCTTTGGCATTGATGGAAACACTCTGATGCAATANCCATGAGGGATTTCACCATAAGGGGACCACTTTGGAGTTCATCCATTTATACTTTTTATCAACCATGAAAAGAAAATAATGATTCATATTTACATCAAACAATATTGGGTCCATTACCCAACATTTTTGCTACGGGGATTTCTTCAAGTGTTGACATCAATGACAACCAACCTTAATCAACAATATCCCCCTTTGGCATTGATGGAAACACTCTGATGCAATACTAGAATCATATCACTCATGCTCCCCTGGGAACCATGCCTCTGTCCTCTGCATCTGATAAAACTCTCCCCCTTTGTCATCAATGGCAAAGGTATCTTTCCATCTGGGGCTGCTTCCCCTGACTAAACTGTCTTCTTATGGTGCTTCCGCGTGTACATCTAAGACATATAAGATAAGCATTCAAAAGCATTCATTTTGGAGTAGAAATAACTCTGAGTCTTTAGCAAAGATACTCAAAGGCTTCCCGTGGAAGTGGTTTTGTAAAGATGTCTGCCACTTGTTCTTTTTTGCCCACATACTCAACTCTGATGTTCTTTTCTGCAACTTGTTCCCGTAAAAAGTGATACTTTATTGGAATGTGCTTCACCTTGGAGTGCATCACCAAATTCTTTAAGATACTAATGGCACTTGTATTGTCACAATTGATTGGAATGGTCTCATCATACTTAACCTGTATATCTGTCAGAGTTTGTTTCATCCAAAAAACCTGTGTACAACATGATATTGTTGCAATGTACTCTGCCTCAACTGTAGATAAAGATACCAATGCTTGTTTCTTTCTTAGCCATAATAATAAATACTCACCCAAGTAGAATCTCGCTCCACTGGTGCTTCGTCGATCATCAATACAACCTGCCCAATCTACATCTGTGTAGGAAAAAAGTGATAGATCCTTTCCTTTTGGATACCATAATCCAAACTCTTATGTTCCTTTGAGATATCTGAAAATCCTCTTCATTGCTAATACATGTGATTCCTTTGGTGCTGCTTGAAATCATGCCACCTGTCCAACTGCCTGCATTACATCTGGTCTAGATGTTGTCACATATAGTAAGATTCTAATCATTGACCTGTATTTCCTCTGATCTGTAGACTTCGAATCATCATCTTTTTTCAACTTGAAACTAATTTTCATGGGAGTGATAACTGGTTTTCAATCTTCCATGCCGAAAATTTTTAGCATTTATCTGATATACTTGGTTTGAGAAATAAAAATTCCTTGGTTCCTTTGGCGTATCTGAAACCCAGAAAGAAGGATAGTTATCCAAGTAACAACATTTCAAATTCATTTTGCATATCTTTTGCAAATTTCTGTCTTAACCTGTCATCATCACTACCAAAAATAATATCATCAACATAAACTTCAATTAATAAAATATTATCTTGACTTACCTTGATGTAGAGGTTGTAGTCTGCACTTCCTTTTTTGAACCCTACCTGCTGCAAATACTTATCCGGTCTAGAGTACCATGCTCTAGGAGCCTGTTTTAGACCATACAAGGCCTTCTTTAATTTATGCACATAATCTGCATTTTCTGACAACTGAAATCCTTCTGGTTGTTCAATGTAGACTTCTTCTTCAAGTTATCCATTCAGAAAAGATGATTTTACGTTCATTTGATACATTTTAATATTTTTGGAGCATGCATAAGCTAAAAGCAAACAAATTTCTTCCATTCTGGAAACTGGGGCAAACGTCTCTTCAAATTTGATTCCTTCAACATGTGCATATCCTTTACATACAAATCTATCTTTTTTCCCTGTAACCTGTCCATCTTCATTCAATTTATTCCTGAAGACCCACTTTGTGCCAATCACATTCTTATTCTTTGGTCTTGGAACCAATTCCCAAGTGTCATTTTTCTCTATTTGATCCAATTCTTCATCCATGGTCTTATTCCAAGATTCATCCTTGCCATTTTCTTCAAAAAAATTTGGTTCAATTGTAGATAAGAGTGTTAGGTGTGTTTGTTTTGGTGAACGGATTCTCCTTCTAGTCTCAACTCCTGCATCTTTGTTTTCGATAATCTGATCTGAAGGATGATTCTTCTGTACTCGTTTACTGGGTGTCTTTGGAGACACTTGCTGAACTTTCTCTTCTGCTTTTGTCGGATTCTCTTCATCTTCCTTTTCTACTTATTTTTCATCTTTTTCTTCTTATTCTAAGGGTTGTTTCATTGATTCATTTTCTTCTTTTGATTATGGTCTGCCTGTTTCATCAATTGTTACATTGATGCTTTCCAAAACGTTGTTCAATCTTAGATTGTAACACTTGTATGCTTTCCTTGTACTTGAGTTACCAAAAAGTACTCCTTTGTCCACATGAGAATCAAACTTTTCCATTCCGCCATCTTCTCTTTTGATATAACATTTGCTTCCAAAAACTCTGAAGTGCTTTACATTTGTTGGTATTCCTTTCCATAGTTCGTAAGGAGTTTTTTTAGTGTTGTTTCTGAGCATTACTCTGTTTTGAATGTGAATTGTTGTATGCACTTCCTGTGTCCAAAAAATATCTATCAATTTCGAATCCATTAACATTGTTCGATCCATTTCCTATACTGTCCTATTCTTTCTTTTGACAATTCCATTCTGTTAAGGTGTCCTAGCAACAGAGAATTGCCTTTTTATTCCATGATTGTTGCAGTAGTCCATAAATTCCTTTGAGGTGAACTCTCCTCCATTATCAGATCTCAAGCATTTGATTTTTGAATCCATTTCATTTTCAACCATTTCCTTGTAGATCTTGAAGTTGTCAAAATCTTTTGACTTATTCTTGAGAAAGAAAACTGCAGTCATTCTTGTATAATCATCAAATAATAACATGAATTATTTCTCACCTTTTAATCCCTTTGCTTTAGTTGGTCCAACTAGATCAGTATGCACAATTTCCAATGGTCTTATCATTGAATATTCTTTGATTTAAACTTGGTCTTTGTTTGCTTTCCTTGTTGACAATGCTTGCATAAAGTGTTGGCTAGTTTTGTGATCTAGGGCATTTCTTTGACTGCTTCTCTTTTGTTGACTTTGACAAGTTTATCAAAATGTATGTGCCCCATTCTTTTGTGCCATAGCCAACTTTCATCTTCCTTTCCTAGACAACACTTTTCATTTCCAATTTCACTTAACACATATATGTTGCTTGAAGTTCTTGCAGCTATAGCAACCAACTTCCCTAAACCTTCTTTTCTTATATCACACTTTTGTGAATCGAAAGTAACTTTATGACCTTGGTCACACATTTGAATCACACTTAAAATATTATGTTTCATATTTTCTACTAGTAGAACATTTTCTGCCTTTTCATTCTTGTTCCCAATTCATACTGTTTCTTTTTCAATGATTTTGGTTGAATCATCATTTCCAAAGGAGACTGATCCATCTCTTTCCTTTCGTAATGTAAGAAACTTGTCTCTATCACCTGTCATGTGTTTTGAACATCCATTGTCAACATACCAACTGTGTTTCTTCTACTTAGATGTTAGAGCAATTATACATTCTTCATTGCTATATTGATCTTTCTTTCTTATCCATGTCATTTTCTAAGGTTCCTGTTTGTGACTGTTGTTATTCTGTTGAGGTTCTTTAGGAAGGACCATCATTCTGCAATATTTGGCCACGTGTCCAAAATTTTTACATTTGTAACATTCCACTTCAGTTCTCAAATATTCAAACATGTTGTAACTTCTTCTCTGTCTTTCACTAGGTCTTCTTGAATAACCCCTTTGTGTATGACTCTCAAAGTTGTTACTGTTCCTGTTGTTAGCTCCGCAATTCACAACTTTATGTCCAAAATTATTACATGCATAACATAAACCAAAAAATATAGTTTGATACTTGGGAGTTGAAGATCTTCTGAAAGGAGGTGCTCTTATGAATCCTTCTTCTTCTTGAGGCCTCTCTGTTTGTTGTTGATTCTGAAATCTGAATCTTCTTGGTGGAGTAGTGTCCCTGTAATCTTCCTTGTATATCTTCCTATCCCCTTTGATTGTTTCTGCATAACTTTTTGGATATGTTTCTTGCTCTATTATTTTGGAGATTGATCCCTTTTCTGTCTGATTGTATCCAAGTCCAGACTTGTCAAGGTGAAATTTTTGACTATTGATAATGTCATCCAAAACTTTTGAGTTATTCTGCACATTTTTCTTTTGAATATCTTTTCTTAGTGTGACAATCTCCTCTTCCAAGTTTCCAATGATCTTGTCCTTTTCTTCTAGCTTTTCTTTGAGTGCTTCATAATTTCTTTTATCTTCTTCTATTTGAACCTTCAATTTTGTGATCATTTGTTCTAGTTCTCGAGTATCATTTTTCTTGTCTAGTTTTGCTTGTAGTTTCTTGTTTTTCTTCTTTTCTCTTCTGATAACTTCTATGGCACACATTAATTCTTCTCGATAGTCAACTTCTACTTCTTCAATTTCTTCTTTAGCTTCTTCATATTCTTCTTCAGAGTTTTCTTTGTCAGTCTTTTACTGCCATGAATAGAACTCTTCCTGTCTCACTGTCACTGACTTCATCTTCATTTGATGATGAGATGTCTTCTTCGGTGCATAAGATTTTCTTGAAAACTTTCTTTGTAGTTCTTTTGCCTGTATATGTGTGTTTTCCTTTGAGTAACCTTCATCATTTCTCTTTTTATTATGAGGAATTTTGTTAGCAAAATGACCAATACCATCACAATTAAAAAAAATTAAAGGAAGCTTACCTCTATACCTACCGTCGGTTCCCTTGTTCAGTCTTTTGACAAAGTTGGCCACTTCTTCATCATCTTCCGAGACGTCACTGCTTCTGCTATATTCTTCTTGTTCCTTTTTCTTTTTCTTTGATCTTTTGGATTCTTTGAAGGCTGCTTCTTTTACATCTGGATTTTCCTGTTCAGTTCTCATTTCATATGCTGTGAAGATTCCATGATGTTCATCCATGCTTATTGAGTTTAGATCCGATCTTTCTTCTAGTGCTGATATCTTAGGGTTAAATATCATAGGAACATATCTTAGTACCTTTTGAAAAATTACAAATTGTTTGATTTCTTCTTCCAATCCTATGATTTAATTCACTATTTCATCGACTCGTAAGAAGTAGGTTGCAATATTCTCATCTTCCTTCATTTTTAGTTGTTTGAATTGACCTATGTAAGTTTGAAGCTTTGTTTCTTTGAATTTTGTATCTCCTTCATAAATATTTCGAAGCTTGTCCCAAATATCTTTAGCGGATTTACAATGTGCAACTTTGGTGAATACCGTATCACTGAGACCATTCAAAAGTGCATTTTTTGCTTTGGAATTATTCTCACCGAGTTTCACTGCTTTGTCATTTGTTGGTGGAACTGTTGGTGCTGTGTATCCATCTACAATTGATTGCCAAACTTGAAATCCCTGTGCCTGTATATATGTTTTCATCCTTATGCTCCAAAAAGCATACTTCTATCCATCAAACTATGGTAATTCATTTTTATACAAGTTGTTACTCTCCATGATCTACCTTTCAGTGGTTAAACTGATTTCTAAAGGAACTTTCTTTGATACCAATTGTTGGATTACTGAGAGGGGGGTGAATCAATAATAGCGTAATTATAATCTTTTTTCTTCAAATAATCCAAGTGTTGTATCAATGTAGAATTATTATCCAATAATTAGAAATAAGAAATGAACAATCACACACATACATAGTACACCATTGTTTTACGTGGAAACCCAAATTAGGAGAAAACCATAGAATTATTTTTCTTATATGTCTTGAAGAATTACATTCATTGGAAGCACCAACTTCCTTTGTTTTCCAGCAGCAATTGGAAGGAGGCTCCAACCCCCTAGTTTCTCAGGCTACAACCTGAGGGAAGCTCCAAATACCCAATTCTCTGGCTACAACCAGAAGGAGGCTACAACCCCCTATGTTCTCTGGCTACAACCAGAAGGTGGCTACAACCACCCGTCCTTTCCTCGTCCAACCTCCCTGAAGTAGAAATAGAATGATGGAACCACTGCCACACTATCACTGTGAGATATGCCATTGTAAAAATGTACCAATAAACCTGAACCATTCATCAACCCATACCTCAACCTGTAATCAACTTGTACCATAAACAAGTGCATGAACCATGCACCAACCTGTACCATAAACAAGTGCATCAACCATGCACCAACCTATACCAAACAATCTGTAATCAACCTGTACCATAAACAAGTGCAACCAACCATGTATCAAGTATGTACCAATCATGTGTGAACTACTCATCAACTATGACTCATCAATATGTACCAACATTATCAACTATACACCTCATGTATGTGCCAACTCATCAACTACTTGTCTCAACCATGTACCAAACTTGTACCTCAAACAAAAGCCCTCATCAATTTCATCATCCAAATATGATTTATAAATCTTTAATAGACCTAGTGTATATTATCACATACCTGCAAACCTTCCTTAACTTTAAACAACAAGAGACTAGCATTTACATCAAACTTTTCTTTAGTCTCACATGACTAGTTTTGGATTAGTCAACAACCCTAACTTGAAATAATAATAAATTTGTACCTGTAATAAATAAAGATATGAAAATGATACACAATGTTCTTCAGTGTTTTTTATGCAATTCATCCAAGTTTCACTACTTGGAACCTCTCAGAAAAATAGTTATAGCAAAAATGGCATACCTTGCTGAATTCTGGCTTATTCTAGAGAGCGACCTTGTAGAGCATGCCCGGCACAGAATATTAGTTGAATCGATCTGAACTTTTACACAGAATAACAAATAATTTACTCTAAAAAACACATTTTGTCTTACTGAATTTGGATCTATTATGAAGAAGTTATGACGTTTTTACCCAAAACACTTGTTTTTGACTCGTTTCAGGACTAGCCACAAACCCTATTTTCCACAGAGTGTAACTTCAAAAATACAATGACCCACAAGATGAATTTTTTACCATAGATATTGTTAGAATATAGAGGATTGTGCTCATTTAACCATTGATGATACCCTCGTCACCCAACCACAGGCCTTAAGCCACCCTCCGAGCACCTTGACCTTGGCCGAGAAGAGAATTCTGGATGCAATCTATAGCCAAGAGAGGATAAATGCACCAAGAAAAAGAATAGAAACAAAGCTGAACAGATGATCCCACCCAGAAGCTAGTGCACCACTCTTCTTGCTTTCCCAGAAAACCTGCGCACCAAACTGCTACTGCCTACAACTGCCTGCGCAGATATTGCTCTCTCTGCAATTGCTGAGATGACAAATAATGAAACCGGCGCCCTGTATTTATAGTTGACTGGCCAGTCTAACTGGGGCCAACCTGACCAGTCTAACTGGGCCGACTTCTTCTTCTGGGCATCAATAAATTCAATATAAATATATTTGTTCAGCCAACAACCTGTCTAGGGTTTCCTTCAGTTCTTTGCTTCCTTCCGGAGAATTCTAGTCTCGTCATAGGTCATCATAGAGGTTCATACCTCTCAAAGCTACCATAATATTAACAGATATTTGGATATGTTTCCTCAATTTCATATCAATTTCATGGTCTGAATCATTCTAGAAAAAAAATTATTGCGAAAATGGTGAGATGACTTGTAAATAACATACCTTAGAAAACATCATCAAAAGAATTTATCATTCCTTGAATTCCGGCCTTATTTTCTTCACCTTCCCTTAGAAATTCATTTTAGATATCCTTTGGTTACCTAATACACCTATAGGTATTCAATATTCTCAAGTGTATCTAAAATGAGAGAGCTTTGTCTCTTATTTATACTCTCCAAGTAGCTTCCTTAAAAACATCTTCTAGGTCACTTTGTCCACTTTCCTTATTTTAGGGTTAACCCACTTCTAATTTCTCCATTAAATTTATTATTTAAATAATTTATTTTGTATTCAATTTGAATTATAGTACACTCATCAATTCACTTTATTATTTATCTTCTAAAATCTCTTAAACCACTTTGACTACTTTGACCTTTTGGGGCTTCTAGATGACATAAGAGGGTCCTCCAACTTCGTAAGGCCATAACTCTCAAACCGTGAGGAGTTATGTGACGTTCCACATACCACCAGAAATGGAATGAAATGTACCATCCATATAGAATAGTATTACCTGAAAATATATCAAAACTCATACCATTATCCATCAAACAAACTTGGGTCCATTACCCAAACCTAGGTTCTCCAACTTCTCATGCCCATAACTCTCTAACCGTGAGGAGTTATGTGACGTTCCACATACCAATGGAAATGGAATGACAAGAAATATCCATATAGGATAGTGTCAATGACAAATTCACTGACCTTCATCTCATTATTCCACAAATAATCATGGGTTCTCTAACCATACTTCTAGGATAACTCAATCCACAAAGTGTCTTCTCGTGAGGGATTTCACCATAAGGGGACCACTTTGGAGTTCACCCATTTCTACTTATTATCAACCATGAAAAGACAATAACGAGTCATCTTTACATAAAAAAATATTGGGTCCATTACCCAACCTTTGTGCTACGGGGCTTTCTTCAAGGGTTGACATCAATGACAACCAACCTTAATCAACAATATTCCCAATTTCCTTGGTTTTCACCCCATATTTAATGTGGAACTGCTACAACCATATTTTCCACCTCTTTTGGACACTTCAGACATGGTCAAACACTTTCCATCTAAAGAACTAAATCCTCACTATATTAAGAAGTAAAAAATTGATCAAATCGTGGACTCCAAGACAAATGGAACCCACCAACAAAACATCCAACTTTATTGGGTTGTCAAAGAAGGGTAAATTTTTCACTAAAGAAAGTGGCTCACCATGAGTTAGATTCAACAAATGTTTCTGTAGCACACCTTTTTCTGGCTACCAAGGCTTAAACGCTCTTAAAATAAATCTATAACACCCCTTTGTACATAACTCATACAAGCATTATATAATCCACATGCGTTTAAGCAAAGAAATACATTTCAGCTCAGAGTAAACATATTATTTACTGCTATAATAACAATCAATAACATTAACATTAAATTGATATACACAGCAAAATACATGATGATTATAATACATAGAGATACAAAAACATAATTAAAGCATCATCTGGTACTTATCTTTGAACAGTGGTAGTTCCACCAACCAAGTGCAGGCCTTCCACGAATCTCCCAACCTTAGACCACACTGCTCATCAGCTCAACAGTGGGTCACCCCCGAGCTGGGACTAAGCTCCACCCCAAGACAAGGAATCCTAGGCTAGGCTGAGGTTACAGGGAAACAACACACAGCCACAAGGATGGAATTCTCTCCCAGGAACCTCCCACGCTCACTGCCCACAGACCCTCATTCCCCACATGCATGTTCCACCCCAGGAGTATACACCTTCTCTGTCACCTAGACAGTCCTTCGGCTGCTAATCTCCCTTTCCTTGGGTTACAAGAACAGGTCGGACCGGAAGTCTCCGGGCTCTATGGCAACTACAAGGTTCCTTCCAGGAGTTCTCTCCTTTCTCTGTGCACTCTCTCACCTAGAGGGAGTCGCTCACAAGTCCAACAACCTGTTCTTCCAACTTCAACCAGCTCTCTCACCTGGAGAGAGTGTTGTACAAACTGGCCAACAAGCCACATAAGATCAAACACTACACGTCCACCACAATCAACGGGAATCTAGACACGAACACCCCAGGGCAGCTCCAGACAGGTGCAATAGGATAACCAGGCTTAGCAGGGACGGGACACTTCCGTTTTCTCAATCTGGCAACACGGGATAGACTCACACTCTGGATTCTCAGGGATGCATGACAAGTCATCCATGCAGGGGTCAATTCAGACTCCTCGGTTTAGAATAGAGAAGGGGTGTATCATCTTTCCATAACAAACACAGAATCTTTCCTGAAATCAACACAGGCTTCTCATTTAGGGAATGTACACACGGGTTTTCTCAGAGCTAGACACAGACTTTTTGAATCACAGGGACACACAAAGGTTCTCTGCAAGATTCGGATTGGTCGTACTATCTAGGGCTCCGTACGTGTTCAAGCAATCAGGTAGAATGGAGGAGGAACCCTTCTCATGGCTCATCCTGACCGTTTTATTCGCATGTGTTAGGGTTGACACTTGTCACCCATAGAACTGCATGCATTCCACCAGCACGCATCACCCTTGTATGTCCTCCCCTTGCCAGAAACTTAGGATAGAACATAAAATGCACATGTATTTTTGGGATAATATTAAAATATTATTCCCAGGCTTAAGCCCCCTAGGCTTAACCTTTAGGCTCAACACTTAGCCCCTTTCCCACCTTCCAGCCCCTAATTCCTTGCCTTCTCTTTGGAAGCTTAGTCCCCCTTCACTCATTCATCGTGGTCGGTCTGCACCTGGCGGTGTTTACAATTTTATTAAATGTTCTGCATACATACAAGTACAAAATCAAGCCCTTGGCCTCCAACCCTTAGGCTGTCTGGCCTGACAATCACATAAGCCACCAGCTTATAAAAAATTGGCTCACCAGCCTATAAAACATAATTACAATTTCTTTTAGAACATGGTTTGCAACAGGGCTCGGCCTTGGGGACACTACAATCCCCCTCCCCTTATTTTTGCACTATCCTCAGTGCAACTTTACACAACATCTGCAAGATTTTCAAAAAATTTCAAAAAGATGCGGGTACTCTGCCTGCATAACATTTGCATGCTCCCATGTCGCATCCTCAGGACCGTACTAGGTCCACTGGACCTTTACAAGCTCTATGGCTCGATTCCGGAGCTGTTTGCTTTTCCTGTCCAATATGCGCATAGGATGCACTTGCAGGACACATTCTGGTTCCACTTGAATCACATTCCAATCGATAACATGATTAGCATCAGGTACATATTTCTTAAGCAGTGAAACATGAAACACATTATGTACAGTCATAGATGCAGGTAGTGCAAGCATGTATGCAACTGGCCCAATCCTTTCCGAGATCTCAAATGGCCCACAAAATCTTGTTGCCAATTTGGCGCAACTTCCCAACCTCAGGGAACTTCTGTTAGTTTTCACTTTCAGGAAAACATGGTCACCCACTTTGAATTCTCTATGGGTTATGTTACTGTCAGCGTAACTTTTCTGCCTATCCTGGGCAGCTTTCAGATTCCATTTAATTTTTATCATTTGATCTTCCATCTCTTTGAGTAGCTCAAGCCCAACTACTGCTCTGTCAGCTGGATTATCCCTGCTCACTGGAGTGTTGCACTTTCTTCCATAAAGTGATTCAAATGGGCTCATCTTCAATGATGCATGATACCCATTATTATAGGCAAATTCTACCAAATGCAGGTACTCTTCCCACCTTGATGGTTTATCCATCACATACATTCTCAGTATGTCTTCTATTACCCTGTTCACCCTCTCTGTCTGACCATCAGACTCGGGATGATATGTTGTACTAAAGTTTAGATTCATTCCAAATCCTTTGAATAGTCCTTTCCAAAAATATGAGGTGAATTTTGGGTCCCTATCAGACACAATTGTCTTAGGAATTCCATGCAAGCATGCAACTTCTTTTAAAAAGATATCAACAACATTAGCTGCCCTGTGGGTGGTTTTCAGTGGAATAAAATGGGCGGTTTTAGTAAGCTTTTCCACCACCATGATTGAATCATGCCGCTTGCTTGTTTTGGGCAATCCTATGATAAAATCCATTGTTACCACGTCCCATTTCCATTCAGGAATGGGTAAAGGCTGCAGCAACCCTGTTGGGTGCCTATGCTCAACCTTAACCTTCTGGCACTCCATACATCTGGCAATGTATTCAGCGATTTCCTTCTTCAGACCCGGTCAAAAATAATGGCTTTCGACTGCTGCCACAGTCTTCTGATATCCAGGATGTCCATCATAAGCCACGTTATGCATCTCCTTTAGAATTGTCAGCTTCAATTCTCGGACATTGGGTACATACACTCTATTTTTATACAGAAGTAAACCATCAGTTCCCAAGGTGTAACTTTCCTTGGTCTGTGGTCTCTCATATTGCTGTAGCTTTGCTACTAAACCTTTGTACTACAAATCAACATTTGCAGCTTCCAAAATTCTATCTTTAATCTCAGTTTTGTACATGCTAATGGATGTAGCATGTAATTTGTGCACTTTTCTGCTGAGTGCATCAACCACCTTATTTTCTTTCCCTTTGATATGCTTGATATCAAAGTCATATTCACACAGGAACTCCAACCAACTGATTTGCCTGGCATTTAAAGTCGACTGATCAAATAAATATTTCAGACCATTGTGGTATGTTCTTAATTCGAATCTCCTTCCCATGAGGTAATGTCTCCATTTCCTCAATGCGTGGAAGATTGCTGCCAACTCTAAATCGTGAGTGGCATAATTCCTTTCATGCTCTTTCAACTTTCAGGACTAATAACAAATTACAAATCCCTCTTGGCTGAGAACTCCTCCCAGCCCCTCCTTACACGCATCGGTGCACACTACGTAATACTTATTTGGATCTGCAATCTTCAGGATTGGAGCACTGGTTAGCAGCTGCTTCAATCGCTGGAAGCTGCTCTCACATTCTTCAGTCCACTGGAACTTCTTCTCCTTCCTTTGCAAGGAAGTGATAGAATGAGCTATCCTTGAGAATCCGACTATAAACCTTCTGTAGTAGCCTACCAGACCCATAAAAGATCTAACTTCTGCCACATTCCTTGGCACTGTCCATTCTCGGATGACCTCAACCTTTTCAAGATCCACACCGATCCCTTCTTCAGATATAATGTGTCCCAAGTAATGAATCAACCTTTGATAAAATGAGCACTTGCTCAGTTTTGCGTACAACTAGTTTTCTCTCAACACCTGCAGCACCATTCTCAGGTGTTTCTCATGTTCTTCCTCTGTCTTGGAATACACCAAGATATCATCTAGGAAGACTATGAAAAACTTGTCCAAATAATCACTGAACACCCCATTCATTAAGCGCATGAAAACAACAGGCGTGTTTGATAATCCAAACGACACCACTGCGAACTCATAATGACTGTACCTTGTTCTAAAGGCAGTCTTGCTGATGTCCTCATCATTTATCCTCACTTGGTGATATCCATATCTGAGGTCTATTTTCGAGAATATTTTCGCATCTTTCAACTGATCAAAAAGATCATTGATTCTTTGCAGAGGATACTTGTTCTTGACAATGACCTTATTCAACTGCCAAAAATAAAGGCACAGTCTCAGCGTCCCATCTTTATTCTTCATGAATAGGACCGACGCTCCCCACAGTGACACGCTGGGGCGAATGTATCCCTTCTTTAGTAGCTCTTCGAGCTGCAATTGCAACTCTTTCAGCTCTGGCGTACTCATTCTATAAGGAGTCTTCAAAACTAGAGCTGCTCCCGGCATCAAATTTATAGAAAAATCGATGTCCCTCTTTGGAGGTAGTCCATGTACCTCCTGAAATACGTCTTTAAATTCTTTGAGTACCTTGTGATCTTCCAGATTCGAGACTACATCTCGGGATGCTTCTTCCACCCGAGCTGCAAATAATTGACATCCTTTCCGGTAACATTTCTTTAGTTGCATTGCTGAGATTTCTCTAACAGCCACGACTCTGGGAATTCCTTGGACTGTTACCTGATTTCCCTCTTCATTCAGGCATGTAAACCTCTTGTTACGGCAGTCCAGAAGGGCATGGTGCTGGTCCAACCAGTCCATCCCAATTAATCAATCTTATGAGCCTAAAGGCAGAATGTTCAATTCAGCCTTGGTGCTCATTCCTTTCATGTCTACTGAACAAGACTTAACCAATTCAGTGACCTTCCTTTTGGTTCCTGTGGCCAACTTCACTATCCAAGGATTTTCATGTTTGCTTCTCGTTAGATGCAAACTGTCCACCATTCTAGGATCTACATAACTATGGCTAGCCCCTGAATCAATTAAAGTAATTAGTGGTCGGTTGTTAATCATACCTTCCACTTCAATCATGTGCGATTGAAATTCTTCTTGCTTGTTGTCCAAGGCTGCATAGATCCTCGGCATTTTGCTGCCCATATCCTCCACTGTTTCATCTTTATTAACAATATGAACAGTCCTTGCTTTACCATTTTTATGGGGACAATCTCTGTACTTGTGGTTTCCTTGACAGCCCCAACACTGAATGGGCGTCTGTCTCTGTCTTTGTGCTCCCTCTTCAGTCATTCTCGGATCTCTAAATGATGGCTGTCCCTGAAGACTATTTTTGAAAAAGGGAGGTATGTTTCCCTTTTGCCTATGTTCTTTCTTAAACCTCTTCTGGTCATCCCAAGCCTTCCGAAAGGTAGGCTTTTCTCTTTGTTGTTCGTATAGGCATTTTTCCCTTCTTATGGTTTCTTCCATGGTCTTAGGATCATCATATTGAATCTTGTCACCAATGGAAGGTGGCAGTCCACTCAGATACCTCTAAATTTTCACAGCCTCATCTTTGATGAACGGAACATACTTCAGTAGTTCTAGAAAAATTCCTTCATACTCATCAATGGTCATGCTTCCCAACTTGAGTTCAAAGAACTCCTTCATCTTTATGTCATAATACCTTTTAGTTAGGTATTTCTTCTCGAATTACCTCTTAAATTCCTTCCAAGTGACCTCTTTCTCTCTGATGTGTTGCACCTGCACAAACTGATCCCACCACATGGATGCTTTTCCTTTCACTTGATACATTGCAATTCTTCCTTCTGCAGTTGGAAATATTTCCTCATGCCAAGAAACCATGTCTCGGAATATTCCTCCTTATGTTCTCCATCAAATGTTGGAGGCTTAATCTTGTTCATCTCCCCTTTCAATTCATCCTTTCCATATTTTCGGTGTTTTCTAGTAGGGGATGGGCTTGAACTACTGTATGTTTCCTTGCCAAAATTCTTCGGGGAGAGACGGTAATTTCTGTTACCACTCCTCGATCTTCTTCTACTCTCAGGGGTTCTGACACTTCTTGATCTACTTGTGTCACTTCCTTTTTCCAATTTCTTTTCTATTCTTTCTAGGCTCTTCAACATTTTTAAGTTGAATTCACCCTGTTGATCCTTGATTTTCATGAGCTTTCAGCTATCATCTGGGAGAGCCTGGGCATCTTTCTGCAATCTTTCGATGAGTTGCATCATATGTTCTTCCTTATCCATCTCTTTTTTGTGCCCATTAGAGTTTGTTCCTTCGACTCCCGAGTTGACATCCCTTCCTACCCTTTCGTCCTCTGTTTCAGAGGCAATCTGCACCTTTTCCCACTCCATACTCGATGTTGGTTAACTAGAATCCTGACTCTCGTTGAACTCTGCACACACACTGTGCAATTCAATTTGAAGTTTGTCAGGCCATTAAAACCTCATGAACAATCCACAACATTTATAAACCAATATGAACAAGAACAAAAGACGTTTCGATTCAAATAAGTTTTCTGAGCTCTCGCTGGGCTTTGCAAATTCTGGGACTTCGGAACTTTGGAATCTCGGTCCATGAAGATCCAACAGTTAAATCTCAGTAACCAAAGTCACCCTTTTTCAACTCACGATCTCGTGATTTCGTGAGTCGAAGACCCTCGACTCATTTCCTCTAAACGTCGATACCCGAGATGCGACACGGGTATGGCTCCCTCCTTGCTAGCGTCTGCTACGCATGACCATAGTCTAGGTCTAAGTGCTAGCACTCTTCTCTACTCACACCTTCGCGAGTTGTGGTGTCCAACCCTAGCACCTCCCTTTCACGAAACCCTGAGAAGCAATGTTGACTTTTCTCCTCATGTTCTCGCTACTCGCGACTTTGCGAGTTTCAATGTCGAGCTCCCATGCTCTTATCTCGCGAGTCCCCGAAATCGCGAATTACTTTATTCTCCGGTCCCACAACACAGCTGTCGCCTTTCACCACCATGGCACGTGGTACGTTCAGGAGGGTCCATGTCGTTTTTAACGACGTCATCGAGTCCCACCACTCTCACCTGTCTTCTCAACTCACTGGCATGTGGTACGCATTCATGCACCCACGTCCAATCCAAGCATGGAATCCAATGGTCAAGTTCTTCTCCCCATGATCTACGGTGTAGATCTTTTCGGCATTTTGGGGTTTTCGGGAGTTTGCGTATCGCGATTCCCACACTCTTGTGCGATTCAAAAGGGATTTAAACCTTGTGCATACTCTCCGGATCGGACGGTCACGAGGGTTCACCTTCCCTCCCGAGAAGATCCTAAGGTTCTAACACTATTGGTGTGGAGACCTATTTCCCCATGGACATAGACCACACCGACTGCGGTTTCACACGCCACTAAACCTCCTGAGCTTAAAAACTCGTCAAGTAACTCCTTGACACTTCAGGGCAAACCAAGGTTTGAAATTAGCCTTCCAGACCCAATTTCCCTCACACTCTTGGTCCAAAGACTGTTCCACTGGCCCATCTAGGCTCTGTGTCGAAACCACAGCTCTGATACCAAACTGTAGCACACCTTTTTCTAGCTACCAAGGCTTAAACGCTCTTAAAAGAAATCTATAACACCCGTTTGTACATAACTCATACAAGAATTATATAATCCACATGCGTTTAAGAAAAGAAATACATTTAAGCTCAGAGTAAACATATTATTTACTGCTATAATAACAATCAATAACATTAACATTAAATTGATATGCACAACAGAATACATGATGAGTATAATACACAGAGATACAGAAACATAATTAAAGCATCATCTAGTACTTATCTTTGAACAGTGGTAGTTCCACCAACCAAATGTAGGCCTTCCACGAACCTCCCAGCCTTAGACCACACTGCTCATCAGCTCAGCAGTGGGTCACCCCCGAGCTGGGACTAAGCTCCACCCCAAGACAAGGAATCCTAGGCTATGTTGAGGTTACAGGGAAATAGCACACAGCCACAAGGATGGAATTCTCTCCTAGGAACCTCCCATGCTCACTGCCCACAGACCCTCATTCCCCACATGCCTGTTCCACCCTAGGAGTATACACCTTCTCTGTCACCTGGACAGTCCTTCGACTGCTAATCTCCCTTGCCTCGGGTTACAAGAATAGGCCGGACTGGAAGTCTCTGGGCTGTATGGCAGCTACAAGGTTCCTTCCAGGAGTTATCTCCTTCCTCTGCACACTCTCTCACCTAGAGGGAGTCGCTCACAGGTCCAGCAACCGGTTCTTCCAACTTCAACCAGCTCTCTCACCTGGAGAGAGTGTTATACAAATTGGCCAACAAGCCACACAGAATCAAATACTACACGTCCACCACAATCAACGGGAATCCAGACACGAACAGCCCAGGGCAGCTTCAGACAGGTGCAACAGCATAACCAGGCTTAGCAGGGACGGGACACTTCTGTTTTCTCAATCTGGCAACACGGGATAGGCTCACACTTTGGATTCTCAAGGATGCGTGACAATTCATCCACGCAGGGGTCAATTCAGACTCCCCGGTTTAGAACAGAGAAGGGGTGTATAGGCTTTCCAGAACAAACACAGACTCTTTCCCAAAATCAACACAGGCTTCTTGTTCAGGGAATGTACACATGGTTTTTCTCAGAGCTAGACACAGAATTTTTGAATCACAGGGACGCACGAAGGTTCTTTGCAGGAGTCGAGTTGGTCGTACTATCCAGGGCTCTGTACGCATTCAGGCAATCAGGTAGAATGGAGGAGGAACCCTTCTCACGGCTCACCCTGGTCATTTTATTCACATGTGTTAGGGTTGACACTTGTCACCCATGGAACTGCATGTGTTCCACCAGCACACATCACCCTTGTACGTCCTCCCCTTGCCAGAAACTTAGGATAAAATGTAAAATGCACATGTCTTTTTGGGATAATATTAAAATATTATTCCCAGGCTTAAGCCCCCTAGGCTTAACCTCTAGGCTCAACACTTAGCCCCTTTCCCACCTTCCAACCCCTAATTCCTTGCCTTCTCTATGGAAGCTCAGTCCCCCTTCACTCATTCATCGTGGTCGGTCTGCACCTGGTGGTGTTTACAATTTTATTAAATGTTCTGCATACATACAAGTACAAAATAAGGCCCTTGGCCTCCAACCCTTAGGCTCTCTGGCCTAATAATCACATAAGACACCAGCTTATAAAAACTTGGCTCACCAGCCTATAAAACATAATTACAATTTCTTTCAGAACATGGTTTGCAACAGGGCTCGGCCTTGGGGACACTACAGTTTCCCCATATGATGGAGGTACATTGATGCATTGCGGACCATTACTTCCTAAGGGGGGATAACTGATTCTATATTTTTTCAGGTCCCAAACTTATTGGTCCACTTTGAGGCTCTAAACAATTTGTTTTTGGCATAACAGTGCCTAATATGTACCCAAAGGCAGATATTGGGCCATTCAGAATGTGTACTTCTCGACTAGACCTTTCCCATAGGCTATCGAGCACCACAAAAGGATATCATATGAAAAACATTTCCCCAGAAAGTTGACATAGCAACTAACCATATCAAGGCCCAAAAACCTTTTGGCATTTCATCTTCTGGGTTTAGGGTTTTCTCAATGATGCTTTATGCTAAAAGACATTTTCAACCTATTTATAATCAAATTCTCTCAAATGATTGTTAACCAAACATCTCTTTCGTCAGGGATAATCTACCACCCTTCTAGCTAGTTTGTTTTCTTTGCAGTTTATAGTCTTTTGTATTCCATTCATTAATAGAATATGATTTTAACTGTGTTATTATGTTTCTCACAATATCCCTGTGTGTTTCCTTGTTATCTCTCTACCTTCATTTCATTCTTAGAACAATCTAGATCAAATACATTAGAGAAACATGGAACAAATTCACTGCAATCCATAACTTCTCTTGAAATTTTACATAATCAAAGTTCTCAGAATTGCTTGAAAATCGACTGGTGGGTATGCCTCATCCTCAAAATCCCAACACAAATTGAACAGGTTCAAACATATTCCATATGAAAGAGATATCGCATTCTATCCACTTTTCCAAATGAGAATTTTTTTTGCTGACTCTAGAGTATGTGTAGTCCATATTGTTGACTGTGCAGACCATACTGACATGTGGCAGGGTGACTGTACTGACACGTGGAAGGGTGACATGAATTGATGACTCGACAGAGGTGATAACATGGCATGGTACCGTATTGACACATGGAAATTGGTGATGTGGCAGAGGTTGACATGGCAAGTGAGTTGATAGTAGATACATGGACCTATCCGATTTTGACACATGGCATGTTTGGGAACCAATGGTATGGTTCCACGTGGCCTAGACATGGGATGCCACATGGCACCCCTTCGTGGTGTAAAATGTTTTGTTTGGACTCCACCGGTTTTGAACCCGCAACCTCCGAGCATGGGAGTGACTTGGTGGAGGCCAGGCTACCAACCCTCCTGCCATGTGTTCCTTAACCCTTAACCTTTAAAATTTGTTTTAAATTTGAACCAAGATTCATCCCGGTGCAAAAAGGGGTTGGCGCTAAGCCCTAACCCTTGGTCTCAACTCAATACTCCACTACACCTTAACTTTAAGCTTTGGAACCAAGGTGCGCGGGGGAACCGATGATGCCAGCCTTTGGCCCATACCATGTGTCCATGCCACATGACCATCAAAATGTGTGGGATGTTTCAAACTAACTAGCACACAGGTGATACTTTTGTGGTCGGTTCTTGGCCAAATAGGCCGAGCAACCACTACCTCCATCGAGAAAGGTGATAAGTCTTCTAACGATTCAACAATTTTCCATGATTTGCAGAATGCACRTGGGTGTTGGGTTTTGGCATGGAAATGCATTATGGAGCTAGCTTGTTAACACACATGTGTGTTTTGGTGAGTAGAGACAACAAAGAATTGGGAGAAACTTCCAGGAAATCATTCCAACTCAGTTTTTGGCCAAACCAGGTGMAGGAAGAGCCCAACTAGGGGTTTTTGGACGTTCTAGAGCCATTGAAGCCATCTATTTTGAATTCTAAGCATTGYAAAGAATTGATTTTGACACTTTGAGAATTAATGAAAATGATCAATTGTAAATTGGACCAAGAGATGTAGCCCAAGAGAGGGGTGAACTCCTTTATCATTTTCTTGTGTTAATGTGTTTACTTTGATGGTTGTTATGTTTGTTTTTGCTGCTCATTATTAATTAAAAACTCATTAAGTTTAATGTGTTTGTAACTTGATCCTATTACCCAAGAACATACAATTTATACTTGCAATTTTAAAAAGACTCAAGCCTTTTTATTTTCAGATCAAGTGGGTATCAGAGCATAGGTTTTTGAAGGTTTGATTGTTTTCAAGTGTTTTTTTTCTAATGCTTACAAGGTTGAAGCTCACAAGAGGAGAAGGTTAACCTGTAGAGCTGAGTTCTCAACTTTCAAGAAGGATAACTATACAATCACCTCAAGATTAAAGGAGATAGTCACCAAGTATGGCTCATGAGGAGAGTCATGAAACTCTTACTTTAGAGGATGAAACTTTCAAAAAAAATTTCTATGATATGACATAAATGGTGAAAGTTTTATTTGAAGAAAGAAATGCAAGGTTGCAAGGTGAAATCTCAAATCCTCCAAAGGGTAATGAAGATAGTGGTGATAAAACTCCAAAAGGAAATGGAGGGAATGGTGATAATCCACCTCCTTCACCTCCATCTTCCACCTCTTCTACCATTTCACAACCACCTCCAAATTCTCCAAAAGAACATGCTAAAATTCCTCTACAAACTCCTTAGCTTAAGCTTGATATTAAGTTTGAATTGCCTATGCACAATGGAGAGGTAAATGCTGAGAAATTGGATAACTAGATTCATCAGATTGAAGTGTATTGCAGGATACAAAAAATCAAAGATGATGAAACTAATATTTAGGTTGATTCTCTTAGATTGGAAAGTGCAACACTCATTTGGTGGGAAGCCAAAACTCAAGAGGACATGAAGAAACATGGTAAAGTTTTATCCTCTTGGAATGATTTTATTGTTGCACTTAAAAGACAATTTTATCCATTAGCATACATGCAGAAAGATATTATGGATTGGAAAATTTTTAGACAAGCTAAAGGGAAAAGTGTGCAAAGCTACACTCAAGAATTTAGAAGAAGACATTTGGTTTTGGGTATAGATTTATCTTCTCAATAAACTTTACTCAAATACATTGGAGGATTGCATAGCTACTTGAGGCACACAATACTTATGTTTAACCCTACAAAGATAGATGAAGTTTGTATACAGGAAACTCATTTGGAAGAAAGAGGGAGGCATGAACCTCAAGAGGGAAACAAAAAGACTTTTTTTAAGGGAGACAAGGGAAAGAGGAAATTCAAAGGAAATGGAAGAAATAATGCTTCAGTCAAGAAAGAGGGAGAAAAAATCTCATGTAAACACTATTCAAAGGATGGTGATGATGAAGACCATTGTTGGAAACTTCATACTGAAATGAGACCCAAAAAGTTCATCCATAAAGGGAAACCAAATACTACTGCAACTACACAACATAATTTAGGTTATGATTCAGGTGATGAAACAATGATTGCAGCCATGCGTTTTCAAGATAAGGATTCTATTGCTAGCAATAGTTATTCAAGTAGTAGTAGCCTCAATGAAACTCAACATGAAAAATAAAGAATAAAGATTTTCCACATAAGGATTATTTCAAAGAAAACCTCATATCTGACGACACTATCAAGAAATTAAAATTGGAAACTACTCCACATCCTAAATCATACCCTCTAGGATGGATATGTGACAATGCCAAATTGCATGTGACAAGAAGGTGTGAACTTAGATTTTCCATCACTACAAACTTTATAAATGAGGCAAATCTTGATGTTATTCCATTAGATATCTGTGGTATTGTGTTGAGAATCCCATATTTATATGATAGGAGAACCATCTTTCATCATCATGAGAACAAGTATAATTTGTTTAAAAATGGAGTTGAGTACATTGTTAGAGCACATACAAAGAAGTTGAATTTGTCACTTGTAAATGTTGGACAAATGAAGAGATTAGTCAATTCTAGTAAGAATTTTGTCCTCTTGATGATCAAACCAAAAGACAATGTTGAAAATGAAGCTTTCCAAGGTCGTGATGCAAATTTGAAATCTGATTTATATGAGTTTGTTAACCAATATGATGAGATGTTTTAGGAACCAAAAGGATTTCTTCCAAAACAGGGTATCCAACATGAGATACAATTGCAACAAGATTTTCCTCTTCCAAACATTGGTATGTACATGATGTTAGTCATGGAGAACACTGAGATTAAAAAACAAATCCAAGAGTTGCTTGACAAAGGGGTAATCATGCCAAGCACATCGCCATGTGGGTCACCAATTGTTTTAGTGCCAAAGAAAGATGGTACATGGAGTATGTGTGTAGATTTTAGAGCCTTGAACAAGATTACGGTAAATAATCGTTATCCTCTTTCTAGAATTGATGATTTGCTTGATCAATTGAAAGATGCTAAGTATTTTACTAAGTTGGATTTCAGAAGTGGATATCATTAGATTAGGATTGTTGAAGAAGACACATGGAAGAAAACTTTCAAAACAAATAAAGGTTTGCTTGAGTGGATGGTAATGCCATTTGGGATTTGTAATGATCCTGCTACATTCATGAGAGTCATGAATGATGTTTTAAGGCCTTTTCTTGATGATTTTGTGATTTCCTACTTGGATGAAATTTTTATATTTAGCAAATCTCGTGAAGAGCATGTTATGCATGTAAAGCAAGTTTTGGATGTCTTAAAGAAAGATTTTTTTTTTTGGAAGATGTCTAAATGTGAGTTTGGAAAGACCTCACTTCTTTACTTGGGACATATTGTTGGAGGAGGAGAACTGAAAATTGATCCTTCCAAGGTCAAAGTTGTTGATTAAGGTTGGTTTTTGTTGATGTCAACCCTTGAAGAAAGTCCAGTAGCAAATTCCGGTAGCACAAAGGTTTGGGTAATGGACCCAAGTTTGTTTGATGTAAAAATGACTCATTATTGTCTTATCATAGTTGATAATAAGTACAAATGGATGAAATCCAAAGTGGTCCCCTTGTAATATCCCTAGGCCGAACCCAATTGTAAATGTAAATGAAAATGTACTTAAGCTAGTGAGTTGTTTGATATCATTTTTTGTATGCACCTTTCATGGCATAGTGCGCGCATGTATTGCGTAGTAAAATGATGAAGTGTGCACATTCCAGGATACCACACACACCATCTTAAGTGTGTGCGATATTGAGGCTAGCGAGCCTTTGTATATGCTATGTTTTATAGGCTGGTGAGCCATTTTGTGATGATTAGGCCAAAGAGCCTGGATGTTAAAGGCTAGTGCGCCTATTTTTGTATATGTCACATGATTAAAATAAAATACATCATTGCACATAGACCGACCACGATAAAAGAGATGGGGGACTAAACTCCACTAGTTAGGGAAAGGGTGGGGGATAAAAGTTAAAGAAAATGAGCTAAGCTAGTGAGCTTAAGCCAAAAAGGAATGTTATATTAATATTTCTTAAAGTATAAAGTATGGATAATTATTTTATCCAAAGTTCCAAAGTTGGGGACAAGTGGGCCAAAGCAGCTCCCAACATGACAAGTGTCAAGTTAGAGACATGCATACATATTGTTGGGACTTAGTTCATTTTGGGGGACTCATTCATCATTCTTACCATCATCCAACCATCATTCAATCATCCAGTCAATCATCCATGAGCATTCACACACCCATTGAGCTATCCTTCGTACCTTCATGATTGTACCTGGACCTATATCCATAGCCATACTTGTTTTGTAGCTGGTTAGCTTGGGAGATGGACTAAAGAAGCAGGTTGTAAGCCCGTGGGATATTGAAGAGGTGGGTTTTCGGGCCCGTGAGAAATTTCTCTCTTGGTGAGAGAATTACTGGGGAATTGATTTCCTGAAGGTGCTAAAATGGAGCTACAGAACTCTGAGACTTCCTGTTCAGTCTGTTACTAAAGCCTAGAAAGGAAGTGGGGCAGCTGAAGGACTTTTGAGTAGAGAAGGGGCATAGTTCCTAGGTGGGACATGCATGTGGGGAATGAGGGACTGTAGGCTATTCATTTGAGTTGGCACCTGAGACAAAGTCTTTCCTGTTGTCTATGAGCCTTTAGCATGGTTAGGAATCCCTTTACCTAGGTGGAGTTTAGTCCTAGCTCGAGGGTGAATCATTGTTGAGAGTGATGAACAGTGTGGTCTAAGGTTGGGAGGTTCGTGGAAGGTCTGCACGCAATTGGTGATATTCTTACCAAGATAAGTGCCAATTGTGTGATAAATTTGCATGCTGCATTATTATTTACATGTTCAGTTTTATGGGTTTATCCTATGCATGGTTATAATTGTTTGTGTGTTTATGGGTATTCCTGTATATGATGCATGTCTATGTTGCTATTATTTCATTATGAATTAGTGATTTTACATAATGTATTTGTCTGTTTACATCTTATTTATAATGTTCTGCAAGAGTTCGTTGTGTATATATTTTAATTGCATGCAGTTCGAAAAATTTATGTGGCATAGCTCAGTTAGATGTTGGGTATGTTACAATATGTTCCATAGAGAGAATGAAAGTGTTCTCTTGTGTAGCGTGGCCCGACATGGCTGGCCGAGGACGTTACAATATGGTATGAGAGCTTCAGTTTTCAAGATTGAGCCTGGATGGGCCGAACAAGTTGAGTTGAAGCGAAATTTCACAGAGGACTGATTTTGAAGTAGCCAAATTTCAGTTTGTAGAGCGTCCATGGTAAAGAGTAACAACAATTAGGCGGAATTGGGAAAATCCCCAATTTTTGTTGTTAAATTCATGAGAAAAATGAGAAATTTGGCCATGAAGTGAGATATTCCTAATGTAATATTTGTTCTATCAAATTAGGACCTAGAATGGGCTGAATTTGAATTTACAGTGAAGCCATGACAGATGGAGCGAGTTTAGTGGTTAAAATTCTCAATTCGTGAATTGATTTTTGGGTAAACTCATTCCAGAAATGTCAACCACAACGATTTGTTGTTGCAAAGGTTGAACTGGTGTTATCAGGGTGAAATTGAATGAATTTCATAGTTGCAGAATGTCTATGGTAAATTGGGGAAAAAGTTAAGCAAAAGCCCTAATTTCTGCAGCGGAATTCACGAGGAAATTGATGCGCATAAAAATGAGTGTGCCCAGGTGGCGCACTAAAAATGCATGTTGCACAGTAAAAATCTTGTGATATGTAAATTTTGGCACCACACAGAAAAATGTTAGTGTGCGGGTGTGTGCAATAAATTTTGGCACCACGCGAAAAAATGTTAGTGTGCGAGTTCGCGCACTAAATTTTAGTACCACGTGGGAAAAATGTTGGTGTGCAAGTGCGTGCACTAAATTTTGACACCGTGTGGAAAATTGTTAGTGTGCGAGTGCGCATGCTAAATTTAGCATTGCGTGGTGTGCATATGCATAATATGGTGTGTGCGGTGTGCACACACATAATAATGTTGCACGTGGTGTGCGCAGTATTGGCACATCGCAGAGGAGTTTGGTTGTTGCGTGCACAATGTGGGTACATGTTGTTGCACGACAGTTTAGTTTATGGTGCACACAGACTAGTGGTGCGTGGTAGGTGCATACTAAACTTTGGCATGGTGCAACGCGTAGAGTAAAATGCACGCGGAATATCAGCGTGCGATACAAAAAATGTGCGCAACATGTTATAGTGCAAGAACCTAAACTTTGCATGGTGGATTTTGGTGCATGACACAAAAGTAGTGCACAGTTATTGGTGCAACAAAGAAGTGATTTATAGTGGTTATAAGTGCATGGAGCATGATTTACCTTGTGGTGTTGCTACACATGGTAAATATGGGTGCAAAGATTGAAATTTGTGCGCATGAAGTCATTTGGAGGGCAAACAATAACGGAAAACCAACGAATTTCCGTGACATTTTATACTATTTGAACGTCATCTTTTTGCAGCACATTTTTGTGGGCCTTAACAACATTTTTAGCTACTAAAAAACCACGAGATTAGAGTGTGCCAAGGCGCACTTTGTCTCTACATCTCAAATAAAATAGCTCGAAGAGAGATTTGTAATGGTGTAAATTGTTCGTCAAACAAAGATTTTATGAGAAAGTTATAGCACACACAGTAGAGGGTAAATTTTAAGACCCATCTAACTTCCAAAAGCCATAACTTTCTGCTCCAGAATCAGATTGAGGCACATGAGAATTCAATGGAAATCTATCGAACCATAGAAGAAATTCCCAGAGATGAATTAATTTTCTAGGCAGGTTAAAAATGTTTAATATGGAAAAGAATGTACCTGTAGCATTCTAGACCAAAAACACAATTTGGCATAAAACGTCAATAGGTTGTAACTCACAACCCAGAACCCAAAAAGAGGTGAAACTTGGACAGAGTGTCCATAATATGTATATGAAGAAACCCAATTGCGATTCTATGAAAAATCCAATGGAGTAGGTGTGAAATTGCATAATTATAGTGTAGAGTTGCGCCAAGTTGAAATATGAACAAAAAAATTAATGGGCAAATTTCTAATAACCATAACTTTCTACTCAAGACTCAGAATTGAGCATGGGAGAAGGCATTGGAAAGGTGTTGTATAGAGTAATATAATTATCCACCCAGAAAATTGATCTGGGCATTCAATTTTTTAAGAAATCAGAAGAAAGAGTTCTGATATATTATTGAACCAAAATGGTTCATATTTTTCATGAATTGTTGAAACAATTAGCTTGACAAAGTTTTGTTGGCTGCACATTTTGCAGAGTTAAAAACAACTAGGTCAGATCAGGATCAACACAGATTCCATAGTAATGGAAGAGGCACAGGGTATTTACAACCAGGAAGATGAAATCAGCTAGATGGATGTCCATTTGGGCATTGAAGGAACAAACTCCAATGGACATGGATAAGGAAGAGATTAAAACATGAATATGGTAGATACCATTAAAAATTTGTAGAAGGATGTCCAAATCTATAAAAATGAAAGGCTTATGAGAGACAAGGAGAAACAGGATGAATTCAACACAAAGTTAATGTAGAGATTGAACAAAACATAAAAGAAATTGGATAAGGAGACTGGCTCAAGCAAATTTGGAAGTCGCGGGCCTCCTGATGAGAAAATAAGAGAAATAAGTGTTAGCAGACATCACCACCACTCCCTGAGGCATTCCAATAACAGAGAACATGCCAACTCAAGTCCATCCCCTGTCAGGAAACATAAGAGTTCTGGGGTGGATGAACTGCGAGAAGAAATGAACAAAATCAAACCTCCTACATTTGATGGTGAGCACAAGAAGGATGAAGATGCAGAGACATGGCTACTGGGCATGAGAAAGTATTTTCAATTGCATAATTATTCTTCTCAGGTAGAAGGAAGAATTGTCATCTATCAACTCAAGGGAAAGGCATCCATGTGGTGGGATCAACTTGTGCAGGTGCAACACATTAAAGAGAAAAGTGTTACTTTGAGAGAATTCAAGAAGTATTTTGAGAAGAAATACTTGACTAAGAGATACTACGACCAAAAAATGAAAGAGTTCTTTGAACTCAAGCTTGGGAGTATGACCATAGATGAATATGAGAGAAGGTTTTTAGAACTACTGAAGTATGTCTCTTTCATCAAGGATGAGACAGTTAAGATACAAAGGTATTTGAGTGGATTTATGTCATTCATCAGTGAAAAAATATAGTATGATGATCCCAAGACATTGGAGGAGACCATAATGCGATCTAAATGCCTTTATGATCAACAAAAATAAAGGCCAACTTTCCAAAAATCTTGGGAAGACAAAAATAAATTCAAGGTGGATCAAAGGAAGAAGGGAACTAAGTCATCATTCTTTAGAAATAATACTCAAGGAAAACCAACTTCTAGAGAACCCAAAATGATTGATACAGGGGGTCAAAGGCCAAGGCAACCACCTATTTAATGTTGGGGTTGTAAAGGAGATCATATGTGCAGAGATTGTCCCCACAGAGGTGAAAAAGTGAGGACTGTTCACAATGTACAACAAGATGAAATAGTGGAGGACATGGGCAGAAATGTGCCAAGGATCTATGCAACCCTGGACAACAAGCAAGCATAGTATCAGTCACATATGATTGAAGTGGAAGGTATGATCAACAACCAAAACATTGCTATTTTAATTGATTAAGGAGCTAGTCATAGTTATATAGATCCTAAGATGGTGGAAAGTTTGCATTTTCCAAGAAGCAAGCATGGAAAATCTTGGTTGGTGTGGCTGCCTACCAGAGCCAAAAGAAAAGTTAACAAGATGGTTAAGTCATGTCTTATGAACATGAAGGGACTGAACACAAAGATAGATTTGAACATCTTGCCTTTAGTTTCCTATGAATGTCTAATTGGGATGGATTGGTTAGACCAACATCATGTTATCCTAGAATATCATAACAAGACATTTGCTTGCTTGGATGAGGAAGGGAGCCTAAGGAGAGTGCAGAGAATTCCCAGGGTAGTAACCATCAGAGAAATGTCAACATTGCAGTTGAAGAGATGTTACAGAAAAGGGTATCAAAACCTTGCAGCTCATATGGAAGAGACACCTAAAGATAAGGTTCCAAATTTGGAAGATTATGCAGTCCTGGAACAGTTTGAAGATGTGGTCAAAGAGGTACCAGGACTACCTCGAAAGAGAGATATTGATTTCTCTATAAATTTAATGCACGGAGTAGCTCCAGTGTCAAAGACTCCTTATAGAATGAATACACCAGAGCTGAAGGAGTTGCAAATGAAGCTTGAAGAACTTCTGAAGAAGGGGTATATATGCCCAAGTGTGTCACCTTGGGGTGCTCCAGTCTTGTTTGTGAAGAATAAAGATGGGACATTAATATTGTGCATTGATTTCAAACAATTGAATGAAGTGACTGTAAAGAACAAATATCCTCTACCAAGGATTGATGATCTCTTTGATCAATTGAAGGATGTAAAGATATTTTCAAAGGTAGATATCAGGTCAGGATACCATAAGGTAAGGATTAAAGATGAAGATATCAGCAAGACCGCCTTTAGGACAAGGTATGGTCATTATGAGTTCACAGTGGTGCCATTTGGGTTATCAAATGCACCAGTTGCTTTCATGTGCCTAATGAATGGTGTTTTCTGAGAATATTTAGACAAGTTTGTCATTGTATTTTTGGATGACATTCTTATATATTCTAAGTCAGAAGAAGAGCATGAACATCATTTGAGGATGGTGTTGCAAGTATTAAGGGAGAATCAATTGTATGCCAAATTGAGCAAATGCTCATTTTATTAGAAGCAAATTCATTATTTGGGGCGTATCATTTCAGAGGATTGGATAGAAGTGGATCCTGAGAAGATAGAAGCCATTAGAGATTGGTCAGTGCCAAATAATGTGGCAGAAGTCAGATCATTCATGGTTCGTGCAGGCTACTATAGGAGATTCATTGAAGGATTCTCAAATATTGCACACCCAATCACTTCCTTGCAACAAAAGGGTGTGAAGTTTTAGTGGACATTGGATTGTGAAAAGAGTTTCCAAAACTTGAAACACTTATTGACAAGTGCTCCAATACTAAGGATTGCAGACCCAAATGAAGAATTCATTTTTTTCACAGATTCATTTAAAGAAGGACTTGGTGGAGTCCTCAGTCAAAATGGGTTTGTTATATGTTATGAATCAAGAAAGTTGAAGGAGCATGAAAGACACTATGCCACTCATGATTTGGAGTTGGCATCCATAGTGCATTCCTTGAGGAAATTGAGAAATTACCTCATGGGGAAAAGGTTTGAGCTAAGAACATACCATAATGGTCTAAAATATTTATTTGATCAGCCAACTCTAAATGCTAGGAAAACAAGATGGTTAGAATTTCTAAGTGAATATGACTTTGATATAAAGCATATCAAGGGGAAAGAGAACAAATTGGTCGATGCACTCAACAGAAGAGTGCATGAATTGTATGATACAAACATTAGCATGTACCAATAATATTTGAAACCCAAAATTTTAGAGGCTGCAAAATTAGATTTGCAATACAAGGAATTAGTGGAAAAATTACAACAAGGTAATTTGTAGCAGAAAATTGAAGAATACAAGCTAGATAATGATAAAATTCTCATGTACATGGGCATAATTTATGTACCAAATTCTCTGGAACTGAAATTATGATATTGAGGGAAATGCATAATGTACCTTATCCTGGGCACCCAGGTTATTAGAAAACAATTTCAGTTGTCAAGAGTCAATATTATTGGCCAAGAATGAAGAAAGTGGTTGTTGATTTTATTGCCAAATGTTTGGAATCTTAGAAGGTAAAGGCTATGCATAGACACCCATCTAGTTGATACAGCCCTTACCCATTCCTGAGTGGAAATGGGAAGTTATTACAATGGATTTCATTACCAAACTGCCCAGAACAAGCAAGCAACATGATTATATCATGGTAGTGGTGGAAAAGCTTACTAAAGCTGCCCATTTTATTTCAGTTAAGCTCACTCAAAAGGAAGCCAACATTTCTTATGTTTATATGAAATAAATTGCTCAATTACATGGCATACCCAAGACAATTGTGTTTGACAGAGATCCAAAACTTACCTCAAATGTTTGGAAGGGATTATTTAATGGATTTGGAACAAATTTAAATTTTAGTACAACTTATCATCCATAAACAGATGGACAAACAGAGAGGGTGAATCAAGTGATTGAAGATATGTTGAGGATGTATGTGATGGATAAACCATCAAAATGGGAAGACTACCTACACTTGGTAGAGTTTACTTATAACAATGGGTACCAAACATCTCTAAAGATGAGCCCATTTGAGGCACTTTATGGATGAAATTGAAACACACCGGTAAGTTGGGATAACCCAATAGATAGGGATAACCCAATAGATAGAGCAGTGGTTGGGCCAGATTTGCTCAGGGAAATGGAGGAGAAAATGATAAAAATAAAGCAAAACTTAAAGGCTGCCCAAGATAGGTAGAAAAGATATGATGATAAAGGCAAAACTCACAGGGAATTTAAAGTGGGTGACCATGTATTCTTGAAAGTGAAAGCCAACATAAGTTCCCTGAAGTTGAGAAATTGTTTAAAGTTGGCATCTCACTATTGTGGGCCGTTTGAAATCCTAGAGAGGATTGGTCCAATAGCTTATATGATTACATTTTCTGCATCTATGTATGTTCATAATGTATTCCATGTATCATTGCTCAAGAAATATATACCCGATGCTAATCATGTTATTGATTGGAATGTGATTCAGGTGGAGCAAGAAGGTGCTTTTCAAGTGCATTTGGTATGCATTCTGGACTGGAAAATCAAACAGCTCTGGAATCGAGCCATAGGGCTTGTAAAAGTCCAATGGACCTGGTATGGTCCTGAGGACACTACTTGGGATAATGAGGATGCAATATGGGCAGAATACTCGCATCATTTTGAGGATTTTTGAAATTTTGTTGTGTATGGGTACATAATGCATTGAGGACAATGCATAAATAAGGGGAGGGGATTTTAATATCCCTAGGCCAAACCCAATTGTAAATGTACATAAGATGGTGAGTTGTTTGATATCATTTTTTGTATGCACCTTTCATGGCATAGTGCACACATGTATTGCGCAGTAAAATGATGAAGTGTGCACATTCTAGGATACCGCATGCAACATCTTAAGTGTGCGCGATATTGAGGCCAACGAGCCTTTGTGTATATGCTATGTTTTATAGGATGGTTAGCCGTTTTGTGATGATTAGGCCGAAGAGCCTATATGTTAAAGGCTAGTGCGCCTATTTTTTTATTTGTCACATGATTAAAATAAAATACATCATTGTGCGCAGACCAACCATAATAAAAGAGATGGGGGACTAAACTCCACTAGTTAGAGAAAGGGTGGGGGATAAAAGTTAAAGAAAAGGAGCTAAGATAGGGAGCTTAAGCCAAAAAGGAATATTATATTAATATTTCTTAAAGTATAAAGTATGGATAATTATTTTATCCTAAGTTCCAAAGTTGGGCACAAGTGGGCCAAAGTATCTCCCAACATGACAAGTGTCAAGTTGGGGACATGCATACATATTGTTGGGACTTAGTGCATTTTGGGGGACTCATCCATCATTATTTCCATCATCCATCCATCATTCAGTCATCCAGTCAATCATCCATGAGCATTCACACACCCATTGAGTTATCCTTCGTACCTTCATGACTGTACCTGAACTTGTATCCATAGCCATAATTGTTTTGTAGTTGGTTAGATTGGGAGTTGGACTGAAGAAGTGGGTTGTTAGGCCCGTGGGATATTGAAGAAGCGGGTTGTCAGGCCCATGAGGAATTTCTCTCTGGGTGAGAGACTTGTTGGGGAATTGATTTCTTGAAGGTGCTAAACTGCAGCTACAGGACTCTGAGACTTCCTGTCCAGCCTGTTGCTGAATCCTAGAAAGGAAGTGGGGTTGTCGAATGAATGTTTTGCAGAGAAGGGGAACACTTCTTGGGTGGGACAGGCATGTGGGGAATCAAGGATTGTAAGTTGTTAGTTTTCGTTGGCACCTAAGACAGATTCTTTCTTGTTGTCTATGAGCCTTTAGCTTGGTTAGGAATCCCTTTACTCAGGTAGAGTTTAGTCCCAGCTCAGGGGTGACTCACTATTGAGAGTGATGAACAATGTGGTCTAAGGTTGGGAGGTTCGTGGAAGTTCTACACGCATTTGGTGATATTCTTACAAATATAAGTGCCAATTATGTGATAAATTTACATGCTGCAATATTTTTTTACATGCTCAGTTTTATGCATTTATCCTATACGTGGTTATAACTATCTATATGTTTATGGGTATTCCTATATATGTTGCATGTCTATGTTACTTTTATTTCAGTATGAATTTGTGCTTTTACATAATGCATTTGTTTGTTTACGTTTTATTTATAATGTTTTGGAAGAGTTCAATGTGTATATATTTTAATTGCACGCAGTTTGAAAAATTTACGTGGCATAGCTCAGTTAGATGCTAGGTATGTTATAGTATGTTATGCAGAGAGAATGAAAGCATTCTCTCGTGTAGCGTGGCCTGACATGGGTGGTCGGGGACGTTACACCCATTATGGTGAAAGCCATCACGTGAAGACACTTTGTGGATTGAGTTATCCTAGAAGTATGGTTAGACAACCCATGAATAATTATGGAATAATTAGATGAAGGTCAGTGAATTTGTCGGTGAAACTATCCTAGATGTATAATGCTTTTCATGTCATTTCCAGTGGTATGTGGAACGTCACATAAATCCTCACAGTTAGACATTTATGGCCATGTGAATTTGGAGGACCCTCATGAGTCATTTAGAAGTCCCAAAAAGTCAAAGTTTTTTCCAAAGAAATTATTTAAATAATAAAGTTAATGGAGAAATCCCTAAAATAAGGAAAGTGGGATGCTACATGAAAGTATAAATAAGAGGCAAGGCTCTCTCATTTAGTCAAACTTGAACACATTGAATATATTTTGTTGTGTAAGGATTATTGCAAGAACTCATTGATACATCTGAAGTTGTGAAAGTCTGAGGTAGTACGAAGGGTTGTCGATGAAAGTTTCAAAATTACAGCTAATACTAAAAAACCCTAGTTTCTTAGGCATACGTGGGCTGACATTGTATTAGGGTGCATATATACTGAGGCGTACAAGGGTTGACAGTGTAGTAGGGTGCGTACGTATGCGGGATGGCAGTGTATTACGGTGCATACGTACGCGGGATGGCAGTGTATTAGGGTGCGTACATGTTGGTAAATCCATGGAAACTTAAAGAGATGAACATGAAGAGGTTCTATATTCTGAGATCAATATCCCAAAAAGGTCTACAGTGCTCAGATACATCATATCTATCCATTGGTTCAAAAGGTATGTCTTACTTCTATGAATAGTTAGATTTTGATGTATGCATGAGAAATGGTTATGGAGATTTGAGAATTCTCCCTAGAGAGACTAGTGGTTGCATGGGAACTTCTATATAATTCATAACTACAGAAATACAGTGATGGTATAATTTATCATCGATACATCTTGTTAGAGTTGTGGCACATCTTGTATTTCTTGGCATATAGCTAAGGGTTTTTATGGTACATTGTTGAGAGGTTCTATTTGTGAAGTGGTTGATGTATTGAGAGGCTGAATACCAAAGAGGGCTTGATGTATGGATCATGTGATGGATATTATACTTATTTATGATTACACACATTTATATGGCACATGAATAGATATATATATATATAAAGACTTTGGATAAAGAGGATGTGAGCACAGGGTACATATATAATCTGGATACAGTGATAGGTTACAAATCTATGTGAAATAAGTTACAAAGGGTCAGAAGTTTTCAAGAGAAAGGAAACCCTAGTTTTCAGAAGGCATATGTAGGTTGCATAACAGTTTGGTTGCATATATACATGGGCTGCATAAAATATAGGGAGAGTACATACACATGCTACAACACTACAGGTCACGTACCTGCTGTATTTTTTAATACATTTTTAGTTCAGGCACACATTGATTACAACGAAGTTGTACATGTTGGATGCAGGTCAGTGGTACATGTTGATACATTTGTACAACAATATATCTCACAGTGATAGTGTGACAGTGGTTCCATCATTCTACTTATACGTCGAGCCAGTTGGACGGGGCAATGACAGGTGGTTGTATCCACCTTTCGGTTGTAGCTGGAGAACTAAGGGGGTTATAGCATCCTTCTGGTTGTAGCTAGAGAATTGGGGAGTTGCAACTTCCCTTAGTTTGTAGCCTGAGAAAATAGGGGGTTGGAGCCTCCTTCCAGTTGAAGCTGGAAAACAAAGGAAGTTGGTGCTTCCAATGAATGTAATTATTCAAGACATATAAGAAAAAAACATTATGTAGTTTTCTCCCTCTTTGGGTTTCCACATAAAACACTGGTGTACTGTGTATTTGTATGATTTTTCATTTGTTCATTGCTTATTTACTGTGAAGTTATTGGATGATAATGCTACATTGATATAACACTTGGATTATATGGTTAAAAATGATTAAATTTCTCT
>JASDQU010099852.1:1291120-1307190 GCA_032191745.1 Picea mariana
CAGGTTCCTTCAGAAATCAATTTAACCACTGAAAGGTAGATCATGGAGAGCAACAACTTGTATAAAAATGGAATACCACAGTTTGATGGACAAAATTGTGCATTTTGGAGCATAAGGATGAAGACATATATATAGGCACATGGATTTGAAATTTGGAAATCAATTGTAAATGGATACACAATACCATCAGTGCTGCCGAAAAATGACAATGAAGTGAAACTTGTTCAGAATAATTCCAAAGCCACAAATGCACTTCTGAATGGTCTTGGTGAAACGGTATTCACCAAAGTTGCACATTGTAAATCCGCTAAAGAGATTTGGGACAAAATTGGAAATATTTATGAAGGAGATTCAAAAGTCAAAGCACCAAAGCTTCAAACTTACATAGGTCAGTTCGAAAAACTAAAGATGAAGGAATATGAGAATATTGCAGCTTACTTCTTACGAGCCGATGAAACAGTAAAAGAAATCATGGGATTGGGAGAATAAATCAAAGAATCTGTAATTGTTCAAAAAGTACTAAGATATATTCCTATGAGATTTGACCCTAAGATATCAACACTAGAAGAAAGACCAGATCTAAACTCAATAAGCATGGACGAACTACATGGAATCTTCACAGCACATGAAGTGAGAACTGAACAGGAAAATCCATATGTAAAAGAAGCATCCTTCAAAGCATCCAAAAGATCAAAGAAAAAGAGAAAGCAACAATAAAAACAACATAGCATGAATAGTGACCTCTCAGAAGATGATGAAGAAGTGGCCAACTTTGTCAAAAGACTGAACAAGGGAACCGACGACAGGTATAGAGGTAAGCTTCCTTTAATTTGTTTTAATTGTGATGGTATTGGTCATTTTTCTAATAAATGTCCTCACAAGAAAAAGAGAAAGATGAAGTTTACTCAAAAATCAAACAAACATATAAAGTCAAAAGAACCACAACGAAAGTTTTCAATAAAATCTTATGCACCAAAGAAGACATCTTATCATCAGATGAAGATGAAGTTAGTGATAGTGAGACAAAAATATTTCTATTCATGGCAGTAGAAGAATCTAATAAATAGGACTTTGAAGAAGAATATGAAGAAGTCGAAGAATAAATTGAAGAGGCAAAAGTTGACTACTGAGAGGAATTGTTAAGTTCCATAGAAGTTATCAGAAGAGAAAAGAGGAAAAACAAGAAGCTACAAGCGGAACTAGACAAGAAAGAAGGCACTCATGAATTAAAACAAATGATCACAAATTTGAAGGTTCAAATTGAAGAAGATAAAATAATTGAAGAAGTACTAAAAAAACAGCTAGAAGGAAGAGACATGATCATTGAAAATTTGGAAGCAGAGATTGTCACATTAAGAAAGGATATTCAAAAGAAAAATTTGCAGAACAACTCAAAAGTTTTGAATGACATTATTAGCAGTCAAAGGCCTAATCGTGACAAGTCCGAACTTGGATACAATCAGATAGAAAAGGGATCAAGTTCAAAAACAACATAACAAGAAACATATATAAAAATCTATGCAGAAACAATCGAAGGGGATAGGAAGGTATACTAAGAAAATTACAGGGATAATCCTCCACCAAGAAGATTCAGATTTCAGTATCAATGACCGAAAAAAATAGATAGGTCTCAGGAAGAAGAAGGATTCATAATATCACCTCCTTTTAGAAGATATTCAATTCCCGGGTATCAAACTATTTTTTTTGGTTTATGTTATGCATGTAATAATTTTGGACATAAAGTTGTGAATTTCAGAGCTAACAACATGAACATAAACAACTTTGAAAGTCATACACAAAAGGCTTATCCAAGAAGGCCTAGTGAAACACAGAGAAGAAGTTACCACACGTTTGAATCATTGAGCACTAAAGTGGAATGCTACAAGTGTAACAACTTTGGACACATGGCCAAAGATTGTCGAATGAAAATCCCTCCTAGAGAACCACAACATAACAACAACAATCACATACAAGAACCTCAGAAAAGGACATGGATAAGAAAGCATAATCAATACAACAATGAATAATGCACACTCGCTCTACAAGCTAAGTAGAAGAAACGTGGTTGGTATGTTTACAATGGTTGTTAAAAACACATGGCAGTTGATAGAGACAAATTTATTACATTAATAAAGGAAATAGATGGATCAGTCTCCTTCGGAAATGATGATTCAACTAAAATTATTGGAAAAGGCATAGTCAAAATTGGGAAAAAGAATACAAAGGAAAAAAATGTTCTACTAGTAGAAGATATGAAACATAATCTTCTAAGTGTGATTCAAATTTCTGACCAAGGTCATAAAGTTACTTTCGATTTACAAAAGTGCGAGATAAGAAAAGAAGGTTCAGGAAAATTGATTGCTACAAATGCGAGAACTTCAAGCAACATATATGTGTTAAGTGAAATTGGAAATGAAAAGTGTTGTCTAGGAAAGGAAGATGAAAGTTGGCTATGGCACAGAAGAATGGGTCACATACATTTTGATAACCTTGTCAAAGTTAGAAAAAGAGAAGTAGTCATATAAATTCCTCAGATCACAAAACCAACCAACACTTTATGCAAGCATTGTCAACAACGAAAGAAAACAAAGACTAGGTTCAAATCAAAGGAATATTCAATGACAAGACCACTAGAAATTGTGCATACTGATATAGTTGGACCAACTACAACAAAGGGTTTAAAAGGTGATAAATACTTTATGTTATTAGTTGATGATTATACAAGAATGACTGCAGTTTTCTTTCTCAAGAATAAGTCAGAATCTTTTGAAAACTTCAAGATCTACAAGGAAATGGATTAAAATGAAATGGATTAAAAAATAAAATTATTGAGATCTGATAATGGAGGAGAGTTCACTTCAAAAGAATTTATGGACTACTGCAGCAATCATGGAATAAAAAGACAATTCTTCATTGCTAGGACACCACAACAGAATGGAATTGTTGAAAAAAAGAATAGGACAATACAAAAAATGGCTCGAACAATGTTAATGGATTCCAAATTGACAGATATTTTTTCGACACAGGCAATGCATACAACAATTCACATTCAAAATAGAGTAATGCTCAGAAACAACACTAACAAAAATCCCTATGAGCTATGGAAAAGAAGACCACCAAATGTGAATCACTTCAAAGTTTTTGGAAGCAAATGCTACATCAAAAGAGAAGATGGTAGAATGGGAAAGTTTGACTCTCGTGTGGACAAAGGAGTACTTGTTGGTTACTCAAGTACAAGGAAAACACATAAGTGTTACAACCTGAGATTGAACAAAGTTGTGGAAAGCATCAACGTAACAATTGATGAAACATGTATACAAGAATTAAAGGAAGAACAAAATGAATCAATGGAACAACTTTACGAAGAAGAAACATAAAATGAAAAAGAAGGGAAAGATGAAGAGGATCTGACAGAAGCAGAAGAGAAAGTTCAACAAGTTCCTCCAAAGACACCTAGCATACAAGTACAAAAGAATCATCCTTCAGATCAGATTATCAGAAACAAAGATGCAGGAGTTGATACTAGAAGAATAATGCGTTCACTAGAACAAACACACCTAGCACTCACATCTATGATTGTACCAAGCTGCTTTGAAGAGGGCAACAAGGATGAATTTTGGAATAACGCCATGGATGAAGAATTGGATCAAATAGAGAAAAATGACACTTGGGAATTGGTTCCAAGACCAAAGGATAAGAATGTGATCGACACAAAGTGGGTATACAGGAATAAATTGAATGAAGATGGACAAGTTACAAGGAACAAATCTAGATTGGTATGTAAAGGATATGCACAAGTTGAAGAAATCAAATTTGAAGAGACATTTGCCCTAGTTTCCAGAATGGAAGCAACATGATTTCTTTTATCTTATGCATGCTCCAAAAATATTAAAGTGTATCAGATGGACATAAAATCATCTTTTCTGAATGGGGAACTTGAAGAATAAGTCTACATTGAACAACCAAAAGGATTTATGTTGTCAGCGAACTCATATTATGTGTGTAAATTAAAGAAGGCCTTGTATGGTCTAAAACAGACTCCTAGAGCATGGTACTCTAGACTGGATAAATATCTAAAGCATGCAGGGTTCAGAAAAGGAAGTGCAGACATCAACCTCTACATAAAGGTAAGTCAATATAGTATTGTATTAATTGAAGTTTATGTTGATGATATTATTTTTGGTAGAGATGATGACAGGTTAAGACAGAAATTTGCAAAGGATATGTAGAATGAATTTGAAATGTCATTACTTGGAGAACTATCCTTCTTTCTGGGACTTCAGATCCGTCAAAGAAACCAAGGAATTTTTATTTCTAAAACCAAGTATATCAAAGAAATGCTAAAGAGGTTTGGAATGGAAGATTGCAAACCAATTATCACTCCCATGCAAACCAGTTGCAAGTTGAGAAAAGATGATGATTCAAAGTCTACAGATCAGAGGCAATACAAGTCAATGATTGGTAGCCTACTATATGTGACAACATCCAAACCAGGTGTAATTCATGCAGTTGGACAGGTGGCACGATTTCAAGTAGCACCAAAGGAATCACATGTATTAGAAGTGAAGAGGATTTTCAGATATCTCAAAGGAACAAAAGAGTTTGGGTATGGTATCCAAAAGGAAAGGATCTATCACTTATTGCCTACACAGATGTAGATTGAGCAGGTTGTATTGATGACAGACGAAGAACCAGTGGAGCAACGTTCTACTTGGGTGAGTGTTTAGTATCATGGCTAAGCAAGAAACAATCATCAATATCTTTATCTACAACTGAGGTAGAGTATATTGCAGCAACAACATCTTGTACACGGGTTCTTTGGATGAAACAAACTCTGACAGATATACAAGTTGAGTATGATGAGCCCATTCCAATCTATTGTGATAATATAAGAGCCATCAGTATCTCAAAGAACCTGGTGATGCACTCCAAGACAAAGCACATTCCAATCAAATATCACTTTCTATGGGAATAGGTTGCAGAAAAGAACATCAAAGTTGAGTATGTGGGCACAAAATAACAAGTGGCAGACATCTTTACTAAACCACTTCCACAAGAAGCCTTTGAGTATCTTTTCTAGAGACTCAGATTTATTTATACACCAAAATGAATGCTTTTGAATTCTTATCTTATATGTCTTAGATGTACATGAGGAAGCACCATAAAGAGGACAGTTCAGTTAGGGGGAGCAACCCCGGATGTAAAGATGCCTTTTCCATTGATGACAAAAGGGGAGAGATTTATCATATGCAGAGGACAGAGGCATGATTCTAGGGGGAGCAATGGTCACATAGATGCAGAGGACACATGCATGGTTCCAAGGGGAGCATGAGTGATATGACTTCAATATTGCATGACATGATTTCAATATTGCATCAGAGTATTGCCATCAATGCCAAAGGTGGATATTGTTGATTAAGGTTGGTTTTCATTGATGTCAACACTTGAAGAAAGTCCAATAGAAAATTCCGGTAGCACAAAGGTTTGGGTAATAGACCCAATTTTGTTTTATGTAAAGATGACTCATTATTGTCTTGTCATAGTTGATAAGAAGTACAAATGGATGAACTCCAAAGTGGTCCCCTTATGGTGAAATCCCTCATAGGAAGACGCTTGTAGATTGGGTTATCCTAGAAGTATGGTTAGAGAACCCATGCTTAATTGTGGAATAATGAGATGAAGTCAGTGAATTTTTCAATGAAACTATCATAGATGTATAGTGCTTTTCATGCCATTTTTGGTGGTATGTGGAATGTCACATAACTCCTCACAGTTAGAGAGTTATGACCATGTGAAGTTGGAGGACCCTCATGAGTCATCTAGAAGCCCCAAAAAGTCAAAGTGTTTGCAAAAGAAATTATTTAAATAATAAAGTTAATGGAGAACTCCCTGAAATAAGGAAAGTGGGATGCTACATGAAAGTATAAATAAGAGGCAAGGCTCTCTCATTTAATCAAACTTGAACACATTGAATATTTTTTGTTGTGTAAGGATTATTGAAAGAACTCATTGATACATCTGAAGTTGAAAAAGTCTGAGGTAGTACGAAGGGTTGACAATGAAAGTTTCAGAATTACAAAGAATACTAAAAAACCCTAGTTTCTGAGTTGTGCACGGGTTGATAGTGTGTTAGGGTGCATACATACTGATGTGTACACGGGCTGACAATGTTTTAGGGTGCGTACATACACATGATCACAGTGTATTAGGGTGCGTACATGTTGGTAAAGCCATGGAAACTTGAAGAGATGAAGATGCAGAGGTTCTATATTATGAGATCAAGCTCCTAGGGAGGACTACAATGCTCAGATACATTATATCTATCCATTGGTTCAAAAGGTATGTTTTATTTCTATGAATAGTTGTATTTTGATGTATGCATGATAAATGGTTATGGAGATTTGAGAATTATCCCTAGAGAGACTAGTGGATACATGGGAACTTCTGTATAAGTCATAACTATAGAAATGCAGTGCTGGTATAATTTATCATCGATACATCTTGTTAGAGTTGTGGCACATCTTGTATTTCTTGGAATATAGATAAGGGTTTTTATGGTACATGGTTGAGAGCTTATATTTGTGAAGTGGTTGATGTATTGAGAGGTTGAATACTAGAGAGGGTTTGATGTCTGGATCATGTGAGGGATATTATATTTGTTTATGATTACACACATTTATATGGCACCTGAATAGATAGATACATAGAGCCTTTGGGTAAAGAGGATGGAAGCAAAGGGTACAAATACAGTCTAGATACAGTGACATGTTATAGATCTATGTGAAAGAAGTTACAGAGGGTCAGAAGTTTTCAAGAGAAAGGAAACCATATTTTTTCAAAGGCATACACAGGTTGCATAATAGTTTGGTCATGTACATACATGGGCTGCATAACATATAGGGCACGTACATATGCGCGTTGCAGCACTGCAGGTTGCATACCTATTGTACTTTTTTATACATGTTTAGTTCAGTTACATATTGATTATAGGGAAGTTGTACAGGTTCGATGCAGGTCAGTGGTACAGGTTGATACAATTGTACAACAGTATATCTCATAGTGATAGTGTGACAGTGGTTCCATCATTCTACTTATACGTCAAGGCAGTTGGACGGGGCAAGGACAGGTGGTTGTAGCCACCTTCTGGTTGTAGCCTGAGAACTTAGGGGGTTGTAACCTCCTTCTGGTTGGAGCCAAAGAATTGGGGATTTGGAGCTTCCCTTAGGTTGTAGCCTGAGAAACTAGGGGATTGGAGCCTCCTTCCAGTTGTAGCTGGAAAACAAAGGAATTTGGTGCTTCAAATGAATGTAATTATTCAAGACATATAAGAAAAGTCATTTTGTGGTTTTCTCTCGCTTTGGGTTTCCACGTAAAAAACTAGTGTACTGTGTATGTGTATGATTGTTCATTTGTTCATTTCTTATTTACTATGCAGTTATTGGATGATAATGCTACATTGATATAACACTTGGATTATATGGTTAAAAAGGATTATATTTCTCTATTACTGATTCACCCCCCCTTTCAGTAATCCAACAAAAGTCATTTTGGATTGGCCCAAGCCCAACAATGTGACATAAATAAGAAGCTTTTTGGGAGCAACCCAATATTGGAGAAATTTTATTGCTAACTTCTCTTCAATTGTAGCTCCATTACATGCAGTGAAAAGCATCAAGCAAGTTTTCCAATGGGGAGGAAAGAAACAAAAAGATTTTGATGCATTGAAGGAGAAGATTAGTTCAGCTCCAGTTCTTCCACTTCCTAATTTGAGACAACCATTTGAGATTCAAACAGATGCAAGCAATTATGAAATGGGAGCAGTCTTGTTGCAACATGGTAAGCCCATTTTTTTTCATTCTAAAAATTTTAATGGTGTTGTGATTAACTATCCTACTTATGATAAGGAGTTGTATGCATTGGTGCAAAGTGTGAAAAAATGGAAACATTGTTTGTTGGAAAAACAAACTATCATTCACATAGGTCATCAACCATTGCAATACTTACAATCACAAACGAATCTACAACAAGCAAGGCACTTCAGATGGATGGGTTCTCTACAACAATTCCACTTGGTTATAAGGTATAAGAAAGGTATTTATAACAAAGTTGTTGATATGATTTCTAGGCCTATTGTTAGTGCTTCAGTTATTCTTAAACATAATTCCACCATGCATGAGAGCTATGTTGAACATTATGCTTTAGATGTTGATTTTAAAGAAGTTTATGCAACTTTGTGTCATTCTAACCAAGTTGAGGAATTGGATTACCATGTGCATGATAAGCTTTTGTATCATCTTGGCAAGCTATGTATTCCACAGGGTGAAAGAGTCAACATCATAAGAGAAACACGTTCTTCTCTTATTGTTGGCCACTTTGGTGTAGGCAAGATGATGGCTAATTTGAAAAGGTATTGTTATTGGCCTAAAGTGAATGGAAGTGTTTCAAGATATGTAAGAGGATGTTCTTTATGTTCTACAAGCATGCCTAGCAATACAAAGTTGGGTTTGTATAGTCCACATCCAGTTCCTTCTCGTCCTTGGGAAAGCATTTCCATGGACTTTGTAGGAGGTCTACCTATGTCTAAAAAGAATCATGATTATCTTTATGTTGTGGTTGAGCGTTTCAACAAAATATGTATTTTGATGCCTTGTAAGAAGTAGGTTACATCTCAACAAATGACACAAATGTTCTTTCAGCATGTTTGGGTACATTTTGGGTTTCCCAAATCCATTATTTCTGATCAAGATTCTCGATTTATTGGGAACTTTTGGTCAAACTTATGGGAACTCATGGACACCAAGATGAAAAAGAGTACAACATTTCATCCACAAATGGATGGTCAAACAAAAGTGGTGAATAGAATAATAGTTCATCTTATTCATGGTTATTGCATCAATCATCCTAAGCTTTGGGGTGAGCATCTACACTACATTCAACATGCTTACAACTGGGCTAAAAACTCTTCAAATCAAACATCTCCATTTGAGGAATGTTTTGGTTATTTTCCAAAATCTATCTTAGATTTTATCTTTGGGAAAGATATTGCTATTGATGGTCAATATGACATTGATGTAGCAAAGAATTTCATTGAAAAAATTCAGTTGGTGCATCAAATGGTACAATAACAGTGGAAAAGAGCCAAGCCAAGTACAAGACAAGAAATGAAAAGTGTCGTGTTGATCACAGTTTCCAAGTTGGAGATGAAGTTTGGCTTTACATTAGCAAAGCGAGGCCTAAAGGAGAAGGTAAATAACTAAAACCAATTAGATATGGACCTTTCAAGATTCTTGAAAAGATTAGTAACAATGCCTTCTGTTTGGATTTGCCTCCTTATATACAAATGTATGTAGTTTTTAATGTTGAGAAATTGAGATTGTATGAGCCTCCTTTCATTGATGATCAAGGAGAGCATGTCCATATTCCTTCCATAGATGATTTATCGCTAGAATATATTTTAGAACTACATGAGGATACAATCCTTGACATGAGGATGTGAACTTCAAAACGAGGGAATGTGGAATACCTTCAAGTTGGTATTAAAGGCACAAATCCAAGAAAAGCCAAATGGATTAAGGTTGGAAAGGTGAGGGAACTATACCCTCATCTTCATATAGACTGAAAGTAGTCTTTTGGAGGTCCAAAATCTTCCCAATGGGGAGGAGTGATCTAGGGGATCAAAATATGCTCAAAAATCAAAGTGCTCGGAATTGCTTTACAATGGACTCGTGCGTAGGCCTCGTTCTCATGATCCTAATGCAACTTGAACAAGTTCAAACGAATGTCGTATGCGATAGATATCATGTTCTGTCTACTTTGACAAACAAGCAAAATTTTTGTTGACTGTATAGTACATACAATCTGTATTGTTGACTGTGCAAAACGTACTGACACATGGTAGGGTGACATGGATTGCTGACTGGGTAGAGGTGTTGATGTGGCATGGTACCGTACTGACATGTGGAAAGTGGTGATGTAGAAGAGGCTGACATGGCAAGTGAGTTGGTAGTAGATACATGGACCTATCCGATTTCGACACGTGGCATGTTTGGGAACCAATGATATGGTGCCACATGGCCCATACATGGGCTTCCACATGGCACCCCTCCGTGGTGTAAAAGGTTTTGTTTGGACTCCACCGGTTTTGAATCTGTGACCTCCGGGCATGGGAGTGACTTGGCGTAGGCCGGGCTACCAGACCACTCTCCATGTGTTCCTTACCCCTTAACCTTTAAACTTTGTTTTAAAATTGAACTAGGATTCATCTGGGTGTAAAAAGGGTTGGGGCTAAGCCCCGGGCCTTGGTCTCGACTCAATACTCCTCTACACCTTAACTTTAAGATTTGGAACCGGGGTCACGAGGGAACTAACGGTGACAACCCGCGGCCCATACCACGTGCCCATGCCACATGACCACTAAAATGCACGGGAGGTTTTAAACGAACTTGCATGCAAGTGCTACTTTTGTGGTCGACGCTTGTCCACATGGGCCACGCGACCACTACCTCTGACGAGAAATGTGCTAAGTCCTTTAATAGTTCAACAATTCACCACAATTTGTGGAATGCACGTGTGTGCTGGGTTTTGGCACATAAATGTGCTCCAGAGCTAGGTTTTTGACACACAGGTGAATTTTGGTGAGAAAAGACAACAAAGAATTGGGAGAAACTTCCAGGAAGTTATTCCAACTCAGGTTTTGGACAAAACAAGTGCAGGAAGAGCCCAACTAGGGGTTTTTGGACATTCTTGAGCCATTGAAGCCATCAATTTTTCATTTTGAGCATTGTAAAACACTGAATTTGACACTTTGAACATTAATGAAAATGATCCATTGGAAGTTGGAACAGGAGATGTAGCCCAAGAGAGGGGTGGATTCCTTTATCATTTTGTTGTGTTAATGTGTTTACTTTGATGGTTGTTATGTCTGTTTATGATGCTCATGATTAAGTAAAAACTCATTAAGTTTTATGTGTTTGTAACTTGATCTTATTACCCAAGCACATACAATTTATACTTGCAATTTTAAAGAGACTCGAGCCTTTTCATTTTCAGATCATTAAAGACCATGCATCTTACCCTAGAGTCATTCAAATTTCACCAGTCGAATGGTTGACTAAACAACCATATATTAATGTTTCCAAGGATTACAGCCTAGGCTTTCCTTCACATAATTAAGTATAATTTCGTCCAATATAATGTACTCAATTTTTTATTTTTTATTTTTATTTTTATTTTATGCCAATTAGCTTGTACCTGTCTTTTTTTAGGCAATCCTTAGACAATTTAATATTACATCAATCAATCATACACATCATGCAATGCAAGAGAACAAATATTTGCTTTATAATGACTACTTTATACCAATGATCAATCCATCCAAAACATTTCCAACCATTCAATGGTATTCATTACACACAATTCCTAGTTTATTTAATTGATATTAAAAGTAATAGAGCATCTAACTCACACAAAATTCATACAATTAACCCTTCTTAACCATCCCTACGATGTTTTATCAAATAAATTCTTCATTATATTCCCTAAGAATTACTTTTCTCATAGCTACACATCAGTATGGATTCCTCACTCATACATTACTGTGGAAAAAAACTTCACATTTAAGCTTCCCTTTATATGGTTTCCACAACCTTCCAACACATACCAATAATTGAAACTCATTTCCTTCAATATTGATACATATTGCATCCAAGCATATTTACAAGTTCAAGTTATCCACTGCCAAACACATGCCAACAATATAAAAATGCATAATTACAAAAAAATACAAGAAATACATTCATCACCATTAAGAATGCATTTTCAATAAGGTGTACACTCTTATTCTATGGCTTACACACTACTTCTAAACTCACATTCATAATCAACATTCCACAAATGAGAGATAGTAATTTATTTTATTTTCTTCTTTTCAAGTTTTCCCATTTTTTTTTATCAAAATTCGAATTAGTAAGTAATTAAAGAATCAATTTCATTATGCTAAAACATAGTTTTTCCATCAATGACATCTCAAGCTTGACAACACTTTTTACTTATTACCGAGGCACACACCAAGTCATAAGGAAAATTTTAGGGGTTAAATTTCGCCCATACACTAATTGTCCATGCTTTTTCCCAAAAAAAGATTCGTCAATTTCCTTTTCTTCTAAAAATGTTTCACTGAAATTCTATGCGATAAAATTTCCATTGTTAAAATTATCCCTACAAGTCATCATGCCATCATCCATATCCAATCATGGTTTCTATATTGACATGTATGTATTTAGACTCTAATGGTGGCCATTTAATCCATACCATCACATTTTTTTTTATCTATCTTCTATCATCAAAACAATTGATACACTAGTCATACACAATATTTGGTTTAGACCCAAAAATCAAATAAAACATACTGATACATCCATCCATAATACACATACCAACCCCAAAATTTCAACAATGTATGCAAAAGTCAATTCAATAGTGCTAAGAGGTTGACACACATTCAACAAAAAAAAAGAACAAAAAAAAAGTACACATAGAGTATTCCATATTCCATACTTAAAAGGGATGGCTTCCCTCAATCACTAAAATTTCATTCTAATGATGATGTTAAGGGATGGCTTCCCTCAATCACGAAAATTTCATTCTAATGATGATGTTTTAAGGTTCAAACCTAAACTTGTCTTCTTATCAAATCAAATTATCAAACTAATGACCCAATAACCACTCTCACAAAAAAACAATTAAGAGGTCATGTACATGAAAGGTCTATTCAAATGTCAAAAGTAAGAGTTTGACTTTTGATAATGAAATATGTTCATTGAACTTCATTCCAAATGTTTACTTGATACAATAATAACCTTTCCATAAATTATATACACCAAATGCATTATGATCACAAGATTGTACATATTTAAATACACATTTATAATGATTGATTCCTTCATAAAATTCTATTTGTTTTCGTACCTAAAACTTCATTAAACTTAAAGCACATGAGCCAGAGTTTTACTTAAAACAAAACCACCTTAGCTCCTAATACTAAAAGGGATTCCACGCAAACTAAAATCATTTTTTCACTGTTAATGTAATTTGAGAACACAATACATGTATTCACTCCCATGATATCAAAGTCATGACTTATACTGTTAAAATGCAATTGGAAACAACACATATTTAAGGAACATATCACTATATGATTTTAGTTGTCTCTTGATTTAAGATTCCAAAGTAGTTTCCATTTTGCTATTGCTTTTAATGCATGTGTTAACTTGGTAATACAAGGGATTATGTATATTGAGGGTATATAAATTAAAATTAGCTTTTAGGTAGTTGCCAAAGAATAAAATCATGATTACCCGTATTAGAAGAAAGTACGATACGATTATTGAATTAAATATTTGAATATTACCTCCTCTATGCAGCGTTGAATGCTGTGTGAGGTTGGCTATGCACAATTCAAATTCAATACGGCCAGTTTTAAGAATTCAATATTGCATAACAGGGTGATTAATATTTGACAATAAGCTGAGGAAAATATTAATTTTATTATACAATTCAAATTTGATTGTACATATTCAGTTTTATGTATTAATGTTGTGTAGCAGACTTACTCTTATGTATTCAGTGTTGTATAGTAAGATGGTTAATGTTTGTTAGACGATCAATAGTCACCTTGCTACACAATTCAACTCAGTGTTATGTATTCAATGTTGCTTAACAGGGTGGTTAATGTTTGTTAAAGGATCAATATCCACCTTACTACACAGCATTGAATGCTACATAACATGGTGGATATTGATTGTCAGGCTTCAATGCTGAATGACGGAATGAATATCTGAGGCAAATATTAACCTTATTATACAATTGAAATCTGATTGTGCATACTCAGTTTTATGTATCAATGTTGGGTAGCAAGGTGGTTAATGTTGCAACAGGGTGGTTAATGTTAGCTAAATGACCAATATTCATCTTGCTACACAATTCAAATCCTATTGTGCATAGTCAGTCTTATGTATATTCAGTGTTGTATAACAAGATGGTTAATGTTTGTCAGACGACCAATATGCATTTTTCTGAGCATAATTCAACTCAATGTTATGTATTTAATGTTGCGTAACAGGGTGGTTAATGTTTGCCAAACGACCAATATCCACCATACTACACAGCATTGAATGCATTGAATGTTTGCTATATAATTCAACTCAGTATTATGTATTTAATATTGTAACAGGGTGGTTAATGTTTGCCGAACGACCAATATCCACTTTACTACATAGCATTGAATGTATTTAATATTATGCAACAGGATGGTTAATGTTTATGGTTAATGTTTACCAAATAACCAATATCCACCTTACTACACAACATTGAATACTACATAATAATGTAAATATTAGTCGTCAGGCTTCAATGCCTAGTAGTAGAGTGAATATTGGTATTCTGACAAATATTAATCACCCTGCTGCTCAACATTGAATAAGTGAATATTGGTCACTCCTCTTCTTCCCTGCCATGGCTGTACAACGCGGATTATGCTGAAGACGATCAATTAAAAGAAAGTGGTGTCGATTGACCATGGCGATCTGATGCACAGTCGATGCCTGTTGCTATCTGATGCAGAAGTATTACAGAGCTCTCTGCATCATGGAATATTTTAAATGTCATAGTATAGTTATTAAAATTATACTGTATAATATAGTTGGGTAGGATAAAGGAAAATGTATATAGACATTTATATATTGTAAATATTTACACGAGTTTAAATGTTGGAAGTCTATTAGAATTAAAAAAAAATAAGAGTGGATTGTTGAAACAAAATTTATTAATATTTAATAACACCCTATGTAAATGGTGAATATAACATATAATAAAAACATTCTATGTGAACGGTGAATACATCATAACATAAATGTAACAAGAAATTATGACTAAGTTATTAGTATTAAGATCGTTTTAAAAATGGCCATAGATGATCATTTGGATTAGTCATTCTCTCATTGCTTCAACCATTTTTTTTATTAGATGAGAAGTTTTATTAAATCTAAATAATGGTTAACCATTTATCTTGGAGAAGGTCTATATGAGAGTTGTGTGAACTTTCTATGAGGCTTGTGAGTTGCTTTTTCATCATGTGCAATCATAACTTTTTATCAACTTAAAATTTGTATGGAATTAGAGTGTGAACTTTCTATGAGGCTTGTGAGTTGCTCTTTCATCATGTGCAATCATAACTTTTTATCAACTTAAAATTTGTATGGAATTAGATGTTGATTATGTTGTTCCTTGTGTTCAATGTTTTTTTAATAGAGAATATCATGAATTTTTTGTTATATATGTTGGATCTATTCAAGAAATTTGGTTGTATGGTATACCTAGTTCTAAGCATGGAAATAATCTATACGTTAAGATAATTGGAAAAATTAGATTAATTAGCACCAATGGTTGGAACCTAAGAACACTAGATATTTACTACTTAAAATATATATTTTAGTTTAATGCTAAATAATTGAGGTACATGACTTTAAATTTACATGGGAGCAATTCTTTTTAATACTAATATTTTTTTTTATAAAAACTGATAAATTTTCCATAGGGGACTATTAATATTTTTTTTTTTTTTGTAAGTAAGAAAATTGTATTACGTGAGGTGCCTGCAATGGCTAAAACAAGGTTCCAAAATTACAAAAATAATCCCCTGGAATTGCTGGACTGCCCCAACAGAGGGGAAACCAGTCCAGGCAATCACCCAGTCACCAGTCTGAGTCTGCAACAGTGTAAAAAACTAGCAAAAGCATAATAAAACTATCTAGCCTAGGAAAGTGGCAAATTGCTAGACACCTGGCCGAGCCACGCGGCACCGAGGTCCTCTGCCCAGGCCTCTGTCGTGGCCTTATTCGGCTGATCGTCCACCACCTGCTCTTTGTTCTTCTCCCGTTCTGTAGGCGCCGGTGAATTTCTGTGCTCCTCTTCCGTCTGCCCTGCTGTGGCTTGGCGAAGGGTCTCGTCTAAACCGGTGTCCACTTCTCCCACAGGTGCGATGCGCGTCGGGTCTGCATAGAACCCCCTCTGCA